>JAOPHQ010005144.1:145000-216089 GCA_030340625.1 Merluccius polli
CATCAGAGAATGGTCCATTGACCGCTAGACCTCTCAGCAAATCTTGTTGAAGTCCAAAGACATGTTCCTTTGTTTGAACAAAGACCTGCCAAAATCAGCCGAGTGGATAGTTTTTTAAAATGTATTTATCATTGCAGTGTTAATTGTTGAATTGATATGATTTGGCATGAATACCGTCTTGCAGGTGAAAGTTGTTATGGATGAATACAATAATTTATAATAGAAACAATAATTTAAAGTCATTTGCAATTAACGACTCTATTGAAACCCATATGGTCTTCAACCTATAGCCTTTACTAACATCCATTCTTTAAATGCAATGATGATAAGGCAAAGTCCGTCAGTACAACAGCTGTCTGGTGTAAATCTTGATCCAACTACATGCTATTTACTAAAGACAGATCCTGCTGTCTGGGAAACAGCCTGTTGCATTTCATGCCAAGTCCATCAACGATGTTAATCACATAGAAGGAGCTCATAAACCCTCCGCTCATAAATAACTGCTAATGGAAACACCTGCTGCTAACAAGATCCCAAGTCCAACGCTATGAAGCAACATGAACATTTAGCAGCAACTCATCCTAATGGCCTATTTACCTTGTAGGCCTATCTAAGATATGGAGAGAGAGATTTAAATGTATATTTTAAAAATGTTTTTGTTGTTTTTTTTGCCACCAGTCGCAGCTGTGGTGGCTGAGCAACGGTGCTAATCACCAATCATTGCATCATCATGAGACCAGACCAGGGGCCGCTCTCTTCAGGGTCTGATGGGAGGATGACCTTGGCCCACAGGGATGTATAGTAAGGGCTGGCCAGCGCGGTACACTGAGCTTTAGGAGGGGATCTTCCACGACCTTTCGCGGTGTACATTATGATATTAATAGGACACACCTGACACTTTAAAAAAAAAAAGTGTTATATCTTAGAAGATGATTCAATTAGACGTTCAACATGTCGTGCTGCTTAAAATAAATCAAGCCCAACAACTCCTAACAAACTGAGGCATGAAAAATATACAAAAAACACTACACACAATTCACGCAACCACACACACACACACACACACAAGTAGCAGAACGCCTCAGATGAAACACTACATTCAAAACTATATAATAGTTTATAAAAACCCAATTTTGTCACCGTATGTCACCCACATGGTTCATAGATCCGATTCTGTTTGAACCAGTTACACAATGCCGTGCTCAATCTAAAACACTTTTGTGACATTTCTACTTTTCTAGTACTGATGTAGTGCATATGGTAGGCTACATTAGTACTGATTTTACTGTAGACCGAGAAAAGTTGCTCTTGTCGAAATGTCTGAATTACTGTTGCAACAGTCAGGGGCCGCTGCCAGGGAATCATCTTAGAATCATCCTAACTCCCCCCCCCCCTTATGGCGCCCCTGGCAACAGGATATCTGCCGGTCTGAACTCTCTGTCCAGCCTCTCTCATTGTCAACCCTCGGTTTACAACAAGGTCAACCAATGTTGCTCGAATCTCATCTGATAGATGTGGTCCTGGTCTTCTTTGTCCACGTCCTCCTCCAGGCCTTCCTCTCCCTTCCCCTCTTCCTCTCCCTCCCCCGCTCATCCTCACTCTCCCTCTTCCTCTTACAGTACTACAACGTTGCCTTCCATGTTTGTAAAAGACAGGTACACTCACCTGTTGCCTTTTTATAGTGCTCACTTAGAGCCTGATTGGTGGAGTTTACAATCAAGCACCTAAGTGTCTGCACAACTGACGGCCGTGTTTGATCAATTGGTTCGTAGGTGTGGTGTTTCGAAAGGCAGTGCCTTGAAACGGCAAAGATGTCACATGTTAGATTTCTGCGTGTAATGTAGAGAAGTGTGTTTAGTGATTTGCAAAAAGTGTGAGGCTGAAAATGTGCTTATAGTTGTGCAGATCTGGGCTTTGGTTTTGCTCGTTGAGTCAGGTTTCAGTAACTGTGTTATTTTTATTTCTAGTGTGTAAGCAATTGGAAAAAAACCCAAAGTATTTGTCATAGGCCTATTTAAATGTGTCTATGTTATGGGCGGGCCAGTAGTACGCCACGTGACACCTGACCTTTAGCTATAGCACCAGTGTCTTCTCCGGTCTAACTATGGGTAGATGACAGTACTGTCATTCGAAGATGAGTCTATTTAGGTATTCAATAGGTTTTAGTAGGCTATTAAGACACATTTGCTGTGATTAAACACCCAGGTTTCAAACCCGTAGTTGACAAGTGTTGACAACCGACGATCGGAAATCTAAAACCGCCTAAAATCGACACAAGGCCATTGTTGCCACGCACAACAGACATCATTTATGTCCAAGATGGACACGAACCAAAACGAGTAGGCGGTGAGGAGAAGAAGCGTTGCGATTTGGCCCCGGAAAACACACGTAAACCATTGTGCCGCTCGGGCGGCCATTACAATAATTTGCCGTGAGTAATCCAAGGGGCTTGCGTTTCTCATGTAAGGAGAGGCTTGTTATTCTACCCCCACCCCACCCCGCCGCCGCAACCACCGCCAAAGGCCCAAAAATATCTCCGCAATGCCAGGGTGCCTACATGCCTCTGGGAAGCACGGTAAGAATAGACCCACAATGGGGCTCGCTCTCCCACCTCGCGTCTTCTGTTGTCTAAGGACAGAACAGTTGTCCCCCCTCACCCCTGCCGCAGGAAGACAGAAGGGGAGGGGAGGGGGTGCGGGGAGGGCTGGACCTGGTAAGACTGGACCGAAGACTCGATGCGGTGAGGCGGGGATTTCGGCGGGTGCTCTTTCAGTAACGCAAGGAGACTCGGATGCAGCCCCGCTGGACTTCATCCCCTGGAATCGATCTTCAGCTCAATCGTTCACACCGGGAGCAAGTGGGTTCGTTTTAAGTCGTGGAGGTGGAGATGTGTGTGAGTGTGTGTGCTGGGGGGGGGGGGGGGGGGGATTTTTGTCCTCACTACTGACAACCTGAAGGCCTAGAAGGTGTAGCAGAAACCATAGTGGTAGCGTTGCAGTGTCCCGCCAGAGGAGGAGGAGGAGGAGGACATTGGGGCGTGAAGAAGCAGGGCTCCAGAAATTCGAAGAGGAGGAGGAGAAGGATTTTGGGGAACATATTGGTGATTGGCGGTGGCAGACATGAGTGGAGTCAGCGCCTGTGAAGTCATCTTCATCTCCGTCAGCCACAGCACCACCTTGATGGGTGAGTGGAAGCGCATGGGGCGTTTTTTCGTATGGCAACGTTGAGATGAAAGATGAAATGTAGAGGTTTAAACGGTGAACCTTGACGGCCGTACGTCTGCCACCAGCTGTCACGTCTAAGTGGCAGCCGTCATTTTGAATAGGGACATGTTTTTGATATTATTACATCTATTATTATGTATTATCCCATGTCTGGGCTTCATTTAACAACTCAACGCCTCCTGTCTTCCCCCCTGATTATTCCTATCTCAGATGGTTCAGAAAAGCAGAAATGTACCTTTTATCAACAGTCGCTTTTATCAACAGACGCTTTTATCAACAGACACTTTTTTTCACTAAGCTGTAAAACCGACAAAACTAAAAAATGGTTTTATCTGCAGCAGAACAAACTATACCCTCATAATATTCACTAAACGCACACTGCAGTTCGCCTTTTTAAGTATTCTCGTTTTTGCTGTTTATATATTGTATATTAACCGTTGCATTGGCATTTATTTTGATGGATATTTCCACGACGATCATATTAAAATTACATTCACCAAAGCACACAATGTTATTATTCTCCATCTCGATGTGTATTTTTGCTGTACATTGACTGACTGGCGCTCCTGTACCCCATCATGGCCGCCGGCCGTCCCCAGGGAAGGTGTGGCTGATCGTCATGGTCTTCCTCCGGGTCGTCGTCCTGCTGCTGGCCGGCTACCCGCTCTACCGGGACGAGCAGGAGCGCTTCGTGTGCAACACCATCCAGCCGGGCTGCGCCAACGTCTGCTACGACCTCTTCGCGCCCGTCTCCCTCTTCCGCTTCTGGCTGGTGCAGCTGGTCGCCCTGTCCCTGCCCTACCTCATCTTCCTGGTCTACGTGGTCCACCGGGTCTCGTCCGGTCTCGCCTCCGCTCCTCCTCCCCCTCCTCCGCAGGAAGCCGGGGCGGCGTCCCTGCGGCGGGGAGCGGCGGCGGCGGAGCCGGGCGCCCGGGGCCGGTGCTTCGCCGGGGCCTACCTCCTGCAGCTGGTCTTCCGCATCCTGCTGGAGGTGAGCTTCGGCGCCGCCCACTACTACCTGTTCGGCTTCCTGGTCCCCAGCCGCTTCCTGTGCCAGCAGCAGCCCTGCACCACGCAGGTGGACTGCTACGTCTCGCGGCCCACCGAGAAGAGCGTCATGCTGTGCTTCATGCTGGGCGCCGGGGCGCTGTCGCTGGCGCTCAACGCCCTGGACGTGGTGTGCGCCGTCAAGCGCTCGGTGCGGCAGAGCGGGAGGCGGCGGAGGAGGAGGATGGCTGAGAAGCTGTATGATGAAGAGCGCTATTACCTCGTAGGCGGCGGCGGCGGCGGTACATGCGACGACGCAATCTCGCTGGTCCACCCGGAGGCGGGTGGCGTTGGAGCATCCCGCGCCGGCAGCTTCCGAAAGAGAGGGGCCAGCAAGGCCTCTAGCGTCTGCGGCTCCACCGCCGCCGCCGCCGCCGCCACGGACCACTGCTCCGCGCCCTGCTCTCCGGTGGCCTTGACCCCGGGCGGCGGCGGCGGCGGCGGCCCCCACGGCCTGAACACCAACAACGGGAACAACGGCTACGGCTATGAGGCCGCGCCGCCGCACGGCAGCGACGCCGCTCTCTGCCCCCCCTCGGAGCCGCCCGCCACGCCCAGGTCCATCCGCGTCAACAAGCGCGGCCGCCTCAAACCCCCTCCCCCGCCCCGGCGGGACCCCCGCGCCTCGTCGCCGCCGCCGTCGCTGGGGTCGTTCGGCGACATCGCCAAGGCCGCGACGACTGCGGCGGCGGTCGGAAACAGGAGGGGCGGCCCCTGCGCTCAGGTGGAGCTGGGCGGCGGCCACGACGACGGACAGGCGGAGAGGTCGGAGTGGGTGTGAGCCCGGCGCTTCGGCACTTCCCGGTCGATGGAGAAATCGGATGGAGAGAGAGGGGGAAAGAGAGAGGGGCGAGAGGGCGCAAGATATACAGGGCTTGAGGCTGTGCGGTGCGGCTATAACGTTGCTATGGTGACCTCTGGCGAAGAAGTTGTGGCGCTGTGAAGGTCACACTGCCCTCCGCGGAGGAGGAGGAGTAAACGATGGGCCGGTAAAAAAAGAGAGAGGGAGAGAAGTATGTCGGCGTGACCGCTTCGACCCAATGAGTCAGGACTTGTAGGACGCACACACACACACACACACACACCGCTCTACCTTACCGACGGACTCTTTAAGGCCAGCATGTCCTTGACCCCGGGTCTAAAAGTGTGCGGTCCGCCACCTGTTGCTGGTCCTGTTCGTTCTGTCCCTCCGCACCTCCCCCAGCCCCATCCTCCATAAACAAAGAGAGAGGCCCTGACCTGTAGCGCATCCACATGACCCCCCCCCCCCCCCCCCCTCCCACCACACACACACACACACACAACAATGCACACATCTACATTCATTCATACATTTCCACGAACACGCACATACAACTGTAAACACACAAGACATATTTACCTTGGAGCATTGACCACTTGGAGGTTGTGGTGGTGGGGGTGGGGGGGGTTCAATGGTGTAATGTGTCTGACTTCGGGCCCCTGGGGGCCCCTCTGTGCTCTGGAATACCAACATCCTCCTACTGGACGGCAGAGCTCAGCCCTGGGAACCGAAGTGCTGTCACTGCTGAGTTTCAGCCGGGATTAAAACTGAATTTTCAACCCTTACAGGAGTGAAGGACATTGGTGGATCACACACAAACCCCCCCCCCCTCCTTCTCTCTAACTCGCCCCCCCCCCCACACACACACACACACACACACACACACACACACACACACACAGGGGATCACAAAGCAATTACGGTCCGTCGCAGGGGTCTGTATTTATGGAGACAGCTTGTCACTCTATTTCAGGGTCCTCGTGGAGCGCACACTTCAGGGCATACTTTACACACACACACGCACACGCACACACACACGCGGAAATATCGCACCCATAGCACGCCGCTTTATGATACACGGCTTTATGATGCCCACCTGCCTGCCTGCCTTGTACCCCCCCCCCCCCCCCCCCCCTTTGAGTTTTTCCATGATTCACTTCTTCAGCGGAGGCCTTTTGTGATCACAGTCAGGGTTGGAGAACTTCCCTCACAGACCCGTCTGGCTGCTGCGACAGCCGACAGTTGTTTGCACGTCGAAAGCGCAGCGCAAGGTGATGCTGCGCGCAGAGACGGCGCGCATGCGGTGAAACCCATTCAAGATGACTCGACTCGCGCAGATCGTCCGGTGAATGTCGTGTGCAGCGGCGGCAGCGGCGACGGCGGCTTGGCGGTAAGTTGCACAAGCCTGCTAAAAAAAAGGCCGGGCCTCAAACGCACAACAACAACTCTCAAAGCGTCCCCTTTATTTCTTTATTTACTCTTCTTTGTTTCTTTATGTTTTTTTCTGGCGTTGTTATGTATTTTGCACATTCTCATTTGGACACGTTGTTCGGTTAGTAGGCCTATATATTTGATTTTTTTTTTAGCCGCATGTCGTGGAAATGACAGACAGTTTTTCATTCTGTCAAACATCAAATCCCCCCTTTCTTCCCTTTGAACTCATCTACGCTGCTCCTACCAGTGGCGTAACAAGCCAACGACGGGCCCGTAAGCAGGATGATCAAGACGGGCCCTCCTATAGAGCGTAACAGTGACCGCCCCCTTTTTAACAGCTCCGGTGCCGGAAATAAATTTCCCATGCATTTATCTCGTCCACTTTTCGTAGAATCCTTATAAAAAGAGTATTAAGCCTTTAACCAAGCCAATCGTTCGTTATGGTAGTCGTGACCATATTATGTTTGATTCGGGATGAGTAGTTCCTCACTCGGTCAACAAAATAATGTACACAGTCTTGGCTGGTGCCCGTAAGCGACTGGAGTACCTGCTTACCGATAGTTACGCCACTGGCTCCTACACACACATGAATGCGTTTAGTGTCAGGGGCCTCGTCTGACGAGGCCGTCCCGCAGGCCGCAGCGACTCCCGCCTCGTCGCTGTCCTTTATGGCGTCGCTATAGAAACCCCTGCAGGGATCCCATGTGAGTGATGGATCGCTCTTGATCTTCCCGATTCCCTGGCCGTTTCTCTTTGAAGACGACAACAAAAACACCAGTGCTTTCATAACTCCAACCCCCCCACCCGTCCCACCCACCCCTATATGGACGGATTGGTATGTTCTGACATATAGGGAGGAGGGAACCATGTGAGAGGATGGAGGGGAAGGCGGGGGGGTGAGTCCTGTGATCCCATGTAGGCCTGCTTGTTCTTTATGTGTCAGACTGTTTGGATTGACGTCTCCATGCTGGTGATGTACCTGAAGTATGAGATGCGTTGAGGTCTCCTTCAGGTACACTGGGGAATACTTAACATCCCCTAATAGTAATGTTAGTTTGTTTTCTTAAAGTCTGCCGTACGTCTCCTTAAGTAATATCAAGAGTATTATTATTATTATTATTATGAGGCTACTTGGCAGACGTTGATATCCAAACTGACGTTCAGTGATTTCAGATGCATCGTCGTTAAGGAGCAGGTTGCTCAAGGGACACTGGGGATCGAACCCACAGTACCTTTCAGCTGTGAGTCCAACACCCTAGACCCTACATGGTATATAGAAAAAGCAAAGAATATTATTTTGTTTATATTGCCTATTATAATGAATGAAGGAATGATATTTCCATCTTTTATATACGAATAAGCATTGCTGCTGCTTGCTTTATATTGTATCAATGTTCTGTGCATCAAAAGTAAGGCTGTAAAAGTGGCTTTTTTTTCGGGGTCAACGTTATGAATAATACCTTTATTGCAATCATTTACACACTAGGAAATATTGCAGCATCTTAGCAGCACTTTAAAGATAGGCCTGCGGTTTCTTTATGCCATAATTCCGTCCTCCAGGCTGAATTACGGTGATACTCTGAAGGGATGCTGCCCTCTGGTGGCGCAAAATGTGAAATGCCTTCATGTAGCAACAATTGTAACACTTTAAGTTTGTATCTAATGTTGTAGTTATGACTGATCATTAAACATTCACATAACCTTGTGACTTAGCCACGTTTTTTTCAACAATGTATACATGTGAATCTGTTGCCTTAAAATACTTTTTTTGACAATAGTGCCAATTAAGACAAACAAACAAGGAAGCTGTTTTAATCTCAATACATAATTTCCCTGTTGATAATGGGGAACAAAAGACAATTGCCACCAATATCAGCCTCTTGAGCTTAGGAATGGTTTCTTTTGTGTATTTATGTTGGGTCAGATACAGAGAGGGAGTCGTGTGTGTGTGTGTGTGTGTGTGTGTGTGTGTGTGTGTGTGTGTGTGTGTGTGTGTGTGTGTGTGTGTGTGTGTGTGTGTGTGTGTGTGTGTGTGTGTGTGTGTGTGTGTGTGTGTGTGTGTGTGTGTGTGTGTGTGTGTGTGTGTGTGAGTGAGTGAGTGAGTGAGAGAAAGAGAGAGTCGGTGTAGTAGTTCACAAGTTTGTGAAGAGTTGCCCAATTATTCTGATGGATTATGGAAAATCGTGTGGCTATTTAGTCATTGGTTGACAACGAAATGAATGCAACATTGTATAACAATTACTTTTACAATTGGGTTTTGTAAAGGTATTATTTCTGTATTATTCTGTATTATCGTTTTATTGCAAAGTACAAACTTTCCCGGTCATATTGAATGTAAAACGGCACGCGACACTGGACACTGGTTGCTATGCAACCTGATCCGTTGCTTTCATTCAGTTAGTTCAGCTTTTATTCAGTTAGTTCAGTTAAAATAAATACATATAGGCTATCCTATAAAAGGTTTATACAGCACATCCTGAGGTTAGAGATGGAAAACGTGGTTGAAGATAAAGAGGTCCCGCCCAGTTCAACTGCCACCACCCTCTCAGTCCAGTCAGGTGAGATTGCACCCATAACCAAACTAACCACCCATAACCAAACTAACCACCCATAACCCAACTAACCACCCATAACCCAACTAACCACCCATAACCCAACTAACCACCCATAACCAAACTAACCACCCATAACCACCACCCATAACCAAACTAACCACCCATAACCCAACTAACCACCCATAACCCAACTAACCACCCATAACCAAACTACCACCCATAACCCAACTAACCACCCATAACCCAACTAACCACCCATAACCCAACTAACCACCCATAACCCAACTAACCACCCATAACCCAACTAACCACCCATAACCAAACTAACCACCCATAACCACCACCCATAACCAAACTAACCACCCATAACCCAACTAACCACCCATAACCCAACTAACCACCCATAACCAAACTACCACCCATAACCCAACTAACCACCCATAACCCAACTAACCACCCATAACCAAACTAACCACCCATAACCACCACCCATAACCAAACTAACCACCCATAACCCAACTAACCACCCATAACCCAACTAACCACCCATAAACACCCATAACCCAACTAACCACTCATAACCAAACTAACCACCCATAACCAAACTAACCACCCATAACCAAACTAACCATTTTGACTGACAGGGTCATAATCTATTTTTACCGGTCACTTTAATTTTTTAAATGATAATAATGACATGTTCAATAGCATTTAATGTTAATTCATTTTTAATTAATATTCAGTCCAAACAAGCTGAACAAATAATCCCAATCGTGAGTTTTTTTTTAATTTGTACAAGTCGAGCGGACTATTTATCTCCCGTATGCAGGCGTTGCCAAGCAACGTGGCTCAGCTCTGGCCTGCTACCATAGACATAATATACATAGACGCCTCATAGACTGACCATGCCTGTTGGAGCTGACGTAGCAGCGCGGCCGCCATCTTGTATGGGTCCCCAGTGCATTCATTTCTACTGGGGAAGGCGTATCCCCAACTACAATAATAAGCATAACCCCCCGAATTTTCACCGGATTTCACACGGTTTGGTTTGTTACAAACGGCAGAGATTTATTTATGATACCGGACGAATTGTTATTATTTTTTTTAATAATAAGAATTATTGTTCAATCTTACTTGTGAAAGGTAATCCCACACGATCTGGTGTCAATACTGCGCCGTAAGCTGCACAAAATAGCCTACTGCATAGCTCTCCCGTTGACTCCTATGCTAGACTAGAGTGAGGAGACCCAACCAATATGGCGGCGACGCTGGGTTACGTTCCAGCACGTCATGAGGCGTCTATGTATATATGTCTATGCCTACTACCACTAGGTGGCGCAGGCTCTACTTTCCCTCCCTGTTCAATGGCTTGTTTATATATTATATATCATATTATGAGATATTATTGTTCATGTTGCATATCATATTAATTTTGTAGATGAAAAGGAAGACTGTGACCCAGAGAAACTTCTGCAATGTCCATTTGACAAGACTCACCAGATCCGCGCCTGCCGCTTCCCTTACCATTTAATCAAGTGCAGAAAGGTGAAGCAGCACAATGTCATCGCTGTCTGAATGGTTTTATGGAGGAATGTTAACGTCCATTTCCCCCTCTTGCAGAATCATCGCAAACTGGCCATGGCGTTGAAAACGTGCCCATTTAACGCCCGCCATCTGATCCCGAAGCACGAGATGACAAGCCACACCGCCACCTGCGTGGACAGGAAGTCTGTCGGCTCGGATGAACGTAAGCCGCGTTTTGCGTGACACGGGTCACGTGGATTTCTACCGCGATACACACTAGATTCGAGACTTCATCTGTAAACTGTTTGGTTCGCGGCAGCGGATGCGGACGAGCAACGCGCGTGGCAGGTCCCTGTGAGCACCCGGAGGACCCCGCGGGCCGACACCGACGAGGACTGGGATAAAGGTTAAGATCAACTCCATCTCAAACATTGTACCTCAGGTCTGAGTGTTGAGGGGGCAATCTACCACCCCCCCCCCAACATGGAAGTAACCTTCATTGTACTTTATCCTATATCACAGTATGATTAGATAACACTTTTCTTGATGAACAGAAGGGATTTTACTTGGTGGCTGTAGATGTGGTTGGCAGAGCGGCCAACCTCATTACCACAGGGCACTTTGTAGTCATGGCTGTCGTCATTTTGTTCGTGCTTGGGTCGTCCACAAAGATGCTGGGATAATTTTAAGCGAAAGACTCATCACTTGGGCTGGACTTCGGTGGTATGTGGCTTTGAATTAGATCCACTTGTGTGTTCTCAGCTTCAGATGGTCTTTTTTTTTTTATTCGGTGGGCTTAACTTGGTGAAGACCAATCATTTGTTTTTCTTTCTCCCCCATTTGCCTCTTGCAGAAGCAGACGACTCTGCCGTTCCTTTCATCTGGGGGGCGTCCCCGACCTTTACAGTAGGTGGCTCACTTCAACACTGCATTTTAAACTGTCTGATGTGTACGTCTATTTATGAGGCATTCTGTCTTTTGTTTTTACACACCAAAGGTGACCGTCGCCTACGACCACAACCAGCTCAGCGCCGGTTTGAGGGCCCCCAAGACCCTCCCCATGCCGGGTAACTGGAGTTGATTCGATTCAATTAAACCAAATGTTTGCCCTCGTTCTTTTAAACAAGACTTGTTTTTTTTTACGGTTTTGCTGTGTTTTTTATTTATTTCCTGTGTTGATCCCATGTCTTGCATAGGTTTGCATGTTTTTGTAGAGATACATTTTACAGCAATATAAATACATCGAGCGTATTGCATCTTAAGTTGTTGTGTGAGCGCATTCTGCGGTCGTCGCTCATTACCATTGTTTGCACAATGTATTGGTGATTTGTTCTAAAGGGATTTGCAATCCCACCGTCTCTTGATGCCTCTTTGACAAGGGAATCACACTTTAATATGTTGACTGCAGTCTTTGGGGAAGAACAGTAGAAATAGGCCTGCCAATTCCTTTTCCCAAGAAACACCTTTGATCAAAAAATGTAGCTGCAAGCAGCAATAAGTGGTGTCAAGCATGCACCTGTGCGCAACTGCCTGAAGTGGGAAAAAATTGGAAAATTAAGTAAATTGTGAATTCAGTGAGACAAATGCTGGGTGTTAAGTGCATTATGTAGCAGCATTATGGGGTACATAGTGCCCCCTATGAGGCCAAAGCATCCCTACCGCCAACCATTGACCATCATGACATTGTTTAATTTATTTCTCTGACCAGATAAGAAGTAGCTTCAATGTAGACAAGTCGGTACAGACGACTGCCCCAAAGTTAGCTCGGTTACAACCACTGCATGTGTGTTCAAGGACCGTGCCTCCGCTGCTGGAAGTAGTAGACCTGGCTGTTTCTTGGACCATATGGGGGGAGGGGGAGATCATTATATAGATGCAGGTTTTCTTTTACATTTAAGCCATTTTCCCAGGTGTCTCTGGTTCTTGCACCTACATGGTCTACATGAACCAAATGGAGAAATTGGGTTCATCAGGAATTATGACAAATATGGTGCAGGTTTGAGTTGAGCTCTCGGAGTAGATGGTGAAATATGCCTTACTGTCCAAGTGGCATTTGCGTCAAAACATCTGTGGGGGGTTCATGGTATTGATTTGAAATAATATTTGGATACATTGTATTCTTTGGGTAATAGGGTATCAATTGGAGTTGGTTTGGTAATTGAATAAGAAGTGAGCCAGTGGGACATGAATGTGGCAGGAAACAAATCAGCAAAACCATGCAAATAATGGGTGTCCTTATGGCACCTAATTAGACTATTGGAAACAAGACAAAGTTGGTGTTTTACATTTTTACTAAGCGTGAAGAACAGTCAGCTGTTTACCACTTGGTGGCAGTGTTTGTTGGTTTTACGTTTCTAATGCATTAACAAGGGTCCAGTGTGCATATTAGTGTCGGTGTGGTTTTAATTAATTTTTACAAAGGTTTTTGGATTCACAAGTTCGTGTGATATGAATCTGACACCCACATCGTCAACCTTTTGGATTTTATTTTATTACTTTTTAAATATTTGTAGGTATATCAGGATCTATGCCCAGATTGTATATTCTGCAGTAATTCTTTGTATAATTGCACAAACAACTGTTGATATGTTGATATACGTATTTGCGAATATGTTGTCCATTTGGACATTAACGTTTAATTGTCTGAATTAATTAATGAATTGGTCTGAAAGCATACTAAGTTGTAAATCAAAAATGTGTTTTAAATGCATACAATGGATTTTAAACATTTAAATTTATATTTTTTCCCACCATTTACGATTTGGGTGGCCATGTTGAAATGACGTCAAATGACGTTAAGGCTGAACTGGGGGTTGAGAAATCGTACCTGAGTTTGCGACTAGGCGCTCCGAGTTGACGCACCGTTTTATTTGATTTTTCCTAGTAGGAAGTCAGAATTTCCGCCCTCCGAGTTTTAATCGAACGCAGCATGAGACTGTGCGTTTAGGCCACAGGTGAACTGTTCATATTTCATTATTCATTGTTCATACTACTGGGGCCACACAGTCAGTTGTTTTTGTTACTGCGGAGAAAAAGTGACATATTCTTCTGCTTGATGTGTGTATCCACGGTGTGGATTATTTGTTCAGCTTGTTTGGACTGAATATGAATTAAAAATGAATTAACATTAAATGCTATTGAACATGTCATTATTATCATTAAAAAAAATTAAAGTGACCGGTAAAAATAGATTATGACGGGATTTTTATGACCATGTCAGTCAAAATGACAGACAACGAAAAAGTCTAGCGCAACCTCTGGGTGAGTTATATTTAAACTAGTCTGACAAAGCAGATGAGCTCAAATCTGGGTGAACAGGGCGCTTCACTTTCTTTCGCATAATATTTGTTTTGACCAATCATTTTGCTTGAAGCGTTTTGTCTTAGGTAGAATATCTCCATAACCAAACAGGAAACAAGGCGTAACTTGCCCTTTCAGTTCCTGTTTTAGCCCAGGCTCTGTGCCAGAAGTTCTGCTATAACATAGTAGGACTGCTGGATCCGAGATTGTTTTTGCAAATTTTTTCATGCACTTTTGTACAAATGCACCTTTTTTTCATGTATGTTTGTAGATATAAAAACTTGTTTAGATGTGTATTGCCATAGCATATGTAGCCCTTTGGAAATGTAGGCCTAACTATTAAAAGTTAATCAATGAATAAATAGGAATTCATAAAAAGTATAAATAGATGTATAATTAGAATACGTTCATTAATAGAATAAATAGGAATAAAAAGGTTAAAAAGTATGCATATGTCTGATATGGCATATTGAAGAGTTTCATACAGTTCATGTATTGAGTTATTTACATGATGTAAATTGTATTTTGTTTTCTTTATTTATACGTTTATGATGCTGGGAATGTGTTAAGAATATTTTATTTTCAATACGGTATGAGAGGGAATTCAATTGTAAAGTTAGCGTTTTGTTTTTCTAAGCCAATGAGAAACGAGTGTGAGGTAAAGTGTCATAAGGGAGAACGGAGTGACGACGTGAGAGAAGGAGGACGGAAAATGGCGACCAAAGGAGAAGACATGTGGAGACGAGCTCCATGACACCACGATAATTTACGTGGGTAAATCACTCCGTAAAGCACTACCGTAGTTAATGTGATTAGACAAACGACTAGTGAGTCTTAAGGAATCATTGTACAGTGTGGTTGTTTTTATGTTGTGTCGTGAACCCGGACTGAAACACCGAGGGCAGCCGCAAGCTAACTCGGCTAGAGCTAGTTTGTCAGTCGGGGACGGTGCTCAAAGTATCCAGCTCGGACGTCTTTGCCGCGCATCGTCCGGACTGCTCGACGGGACGCACGAGGACCGGGGGACGTCACCGGACATCTCGGTGTTCGTCGGAGGACTTTCCTTTCCACCGGCGCGCCACGCTCGTGGCAAAGACGGCGGCCGTTGTGGCTGGCGGCCATTGGTTTCCTTTGTTCTCAGCGCGTTGGCGCGAAGTCGCTTTTGGGTTTGTGGCTTCCCCGATCAGGCCTGCACCGTAACTCATTGGGTACCCAAGGTGTTATTTAGGTATTACAAGGTATTATTTATGTATTACAAGGTATTATTTAGGTATTACAAGGTATTATTTAGGTATTACAAGGTATTATTTAGGTATTACAAGGTATTATTTAGTTGCCGACTATAGGATTTATATATAAAGGGTTTTTGGAATACTGTTTTATTAATCTGTGTATGATTGGGTCCGGTGGTCAATGACCGTCGTATGATCGTATTTGAACTGAGACTATTTTTGCTGATTGATCTTGTAACTATGAAACTATATTTTTTTCCAAGTAAATAGTTAAATGGATCTGCGTTGTGTTGGCATGGTTTCTTAGGAGTAATTGTCATAGCGTCATCATAATATTGATATTTAGTTATTAGTTCATACAGGTTAAGACAAAGTAAACACAATTAAAGTTAGAGATAACATTTTATTTAAAGAATTCAGGTTAGCCACCCCTATTATTTGCCAACAACAGCAAAGGGGCGCTACACATACTTTTTGTGTTGTGTTATATTTATACTTGAATGTAGGGATGCAAATTATCGATTAATTCAGTAATCGTTAGTTGATTGACCTTATCGATCGATTTAACGATTAATTGATAAGTGGCTTTTTCCTGAGAACATACATTTCTCATGGTGTCTTTAATGTAAAGCAAAATATTGCTTATACTGAATAAAAAATGCACGTTATATTCCTCAATTAATATTTTATTGTACCAGTTGGAATACGGTACAGATAATGGCATTTAACCAAAATAAATTCTGCACAGAAAATTGAAATGCATAAAAAAATAATTGTGCACTGGCTCACCTGTTGCATGTGAAACATTAAGCAACATAAAATACATTTTAAATCTATACAATATGGGCTTAGCCTACACAATATTAAGCCTACATAAATTACGACTTTATATCACCGGCTGCCCATCATCGGCTGTCTTATAAAGGAGGGCCGAAAGCGAAACACTCCTCACTCGCCCCGATTTCATCCGGCGGTGGCGACGGCGGCGGCGTCCGACGGTGCTGAGCTGCGGCGTGATAAACCAGCCTGCTGACATCCCTGTGTAAAACGCGGTGCTACAAATCGCCGTTAATCACAGCCGTGAGCGCTGGGCCAACGGCAGACATTGATTGTACGCACGTACGTGTGAGAGGGAGGGAGGGGGCTGAGGGTTTTGAAAAAAACCTCTGTTTTGACCGCCTCATGTTTGTGCCGGGTCTCTCGCCGCCCGCGAGAATCCCGCGTTACGTTCAAGTAAGTTCAGTGTGGCCTAGATTCAGGCCCTAGATTCAGTTAACCTACAATTAATTTAATTTAATCGATTAAATTATTTTCGACAATTAACCGATAGTCGATTAACCGTTTACATCCCTACTTGAATGTATTCTTTTCTCTTTCTTCTATTATCTTGAGCAGAGCAATTGTAATGGCAAACATGTCCCCCCGGGATCAATATAGATATCAGAATTTATCGGCCCTTCTCCTTTCCTCTTTCCCATGATGCACCCTGGCCAGAGTGCCTCCCTGGTGGAGCTGCTGCTCAACACCATCCGGCTTCCGTGCCGCTGTCTGGCGGTCGCCACGGTGACAACTTCCTCAGCTTCTCGCACGGCGAGTACTTCTACAGCCTCTTCCAGATGACCGTCAACGCCGAGCGGCTCAGACAGCTGGACGCCATGGTGCCGGGCCTCATGAGGGCCGCGTCCTGCAACCCCGGCATGGTACGCTCTCTGTACGCTCCTGTTGTACCGATCCTTAAAGCTGCTGTACGCGAGGTTCCAGAGTTGTAAAGAGACGGACAGCAGAAAAGAGCATAAGACATTTTGAAATTAAACAAGCAAAAACAACCTTCCCCTCCTTCCCTGCTCCCTTCCTCCCTACATTTCTCCACCATTGAGAAGTGTTGCATTTCACACACCTGTGATTGACAGGCAAGATGGATTCCTTGAACCAATCATGGCAAAGATGCCCTGATTGGGCAGAAATTAGGATGGCTATGCCATTTCTAACAAATGACACTCAAATATTAGCTTTTAAATCATACCTACAGCACCCTTAAGGTTTGTGTAATGTACAAATGACTTCTCTCTGCACCAGGTGAGTGTGTTGCTCAATGGAGTGCTGGACCATACCTTCTGAGAGCGCTCCATCCGGAAGAGCCAGGGCAGCCGGCTGGTGGAGCAGGTGCTGAGCCGCTGGGACAGCCTGCGGCCCTGGTGGGCCACGGAGACCGCCACCCACGAGAGCAAGACCGCAACTCTGCTGCTGCTGCTCTCTAAGCTGCTACAGGTTCTCGCTCTCTCTCGCTCGCTCTCTTGCTCTCCCCGCCCCCCAGGGCATGTTCTCATTGCCAATTAATCAATAACTACCTTCAATCATATTGATCAATTCATTATGCACAAGTAGGATTATCTGTGTTTTTGTTAATAATGTTAGTGCCCATTGTGATTATAAGGTATGTTTTTTGTGTATCACTAAATTGCCTTTTAACTCTTTGAGCCAGTAATCTATTCAGATGTTGTGTGATCTAAATGTATTTTATTCATTGATCAGATTGACTCCTCTGTATGCACCAATATCAACCATGAGGCATTCTCAGTGGTGTTTTCCACCTTCACCACACTGCTGGTCGACATGACCCTGCCGCTGAACCTTAAGGTACTGAACATACACATTCACGGTGTTGAAAACAAATTGCGTAACCAATAGCTTAGAACGAAACCTGAACTCCTCCCTCTTACAATTTTTGTGAGCACAGTTTTACTGGTTTGTGACACGGATGGTTATATCTGTGCACTACTCGATATTACATAACCATCTACCACAACTGTTAACTACACAACAGTGCTTTGGAGACTATTATTGCCCGGCACAGTCAGGCAGTGTATAATTGTACAGCCTTGTGTCGGTGGGGCTTGCTTGATTATAAAGAGACGGTTCATTATGACTATAACAACAATCAAGTGTGTGAAGCGATGTTCCATTTGTTTCTGTTGAACTATGTTGTCTCCAATCGCTCCCTTTCCCCCTTCCACACACACGCACGCACGCACACACACACACACACACACACACAGAGTACTTGCTACTCTGTCTGTTGCAGTGCATTTTTGCCTGCATGGAACTTTAATATAAAAATAATTAATTAACCCTTACACTGATAGTCTCGTAGGAAGAGGGGTATCATGCACCCCCCGGAAATATACTTCTAAATCAGTGTTTCTAGATTGGAAAAAGTGTAGAAAATGATGAGCTATGTTAAATAGTTGTCGGGATGTTCCACATATCATTTTTATGCAAATAAGTGCCGCCATTATCGAAACAAATCTAATTTCACTATATCTCAACCAATATTGCAGATAGCTGAACAAATAAGGTGTCTAGACCCATGTTCTGAGGGTCAGAGATCATAGTGAAACTATTCATAAAATGATCACATGTTGGTGGCATGCTAGTAAGCAACCCTAACTCTTTTACCAATTATGAGACGCCAATATGGGAGATGCCAAATAAGATGTCTAGACAGAGGTTGTTGTGTGTTTAACCAAGGTTTATCTCTTTTGTAGTACAAGGATCAAACATCATAATATAACTCTTCTTGATGTAACCACTCTTCTCTTTCCCATGCAAGATAAACAGTCAAGTAAATGGTTCTCCACTATGAATCACTCATCCTTTTCACTGAAATCATCGCAGTCAAACTCATCCTCTCCTTCCTCTTTCTCCTCCTCTTCCTGTTCATGCTCTCCAGTGTCAAGGAGGTCAGCCAGTGAAGTTGGTAGGATAGGACCAGAGCAGAGTGGCATGAAGGAAGGCAAGCCGGGTCGATCTTAGTCTTGCAAGTGAGTTTCGTGTCCTCCCCCACCATGTTGCGTAGCAATTTGGCACGGACATCCACTGAAGACTCACGACAACCGTTGTACAACCGAGCTGATGTGTGTGGAGAACCATTTACTTGACTGTTTATCTTGCATGGGAAAGAGAAGGGTGGTTACATCAAGAAGAGTTCTATTATGATGTTTGATCCTTGTACTACAAAAGAGATAAACCTTGGTTAAACACACAACCTCTGTCTAGACATCTTATTTGGCATCTCCCATATTGGCGTCTCGTAATTGGTAAAAGAGTTAGGGTTGCTTACTAGCATGCCACCAACATGTGATCATTTTATGAATAGTTTCACTATGATCTCTGACCCTCAGAACATGGGTCTAGACATTATTTGTTCAGTTATCTGCAATATTGGCTGAGATATAGTGAAATTAGGTTTGTTTCAATAGCAGCACTAATTACCGACAACTATTTAACAGCTCATCATTTTCTACATATTTTTTCCAATCTAGAAACGCTGATTAGAAGTATATTTCCGGGGGGTGCATGATACCCCTCTTCCTACTAGACTATCAGGGTCAAATTTGACCCACTTTTTTATATTTGACAGCTGTAAAAACACCCTATACACATAATATGTATACACAATAGTACACAAACATGGTAATAACATTTTTAAATTTAGCACAACCGATACAAATTGTACCTCTATTAAAATAAATAAAAAATTATGACTCAGATCAAACGATGGTCACTTTGTTAGAACTGCCTCTTTCGAACACAAAAGAGCAAGAACAACTTGCAGTTAGTGTGACATTGACTGCCGCTTCCAAGCGTCTATTCTGTTTTTCACATAGTACTTAACAGCATCCCAGGTCCTACCTTTTAAGTGCCTCTGGAAATGCACGGATACATTCAAGACACTGTGCTTTACCAGGAACCTTGCCAGTCTTAATGCTGTGCATCAGCTTCTGTTCCACAGCTTGGACTTCTTCTTTGCTCCACATCTTCCTCTTCTTTCTTGATGAATCTATGAAAAATAAAATAAGATGAAAGAAAGGTTGGTGGGAGTGATTACTATAGATGTGTGTGTGCGCGCTATAGACAGTCCGGAGGCTGCACTGCCCTCGGAGCTGTGTTCTGCCTTTTTCGTTCTGTCAACATCACATCCCTGGGCATCGATAAGAGGAATCGATAAGCTCGGAGAAATATGATGTTGATGGATTGAGCCAGTTTGAGCCAGTTCTCAACTGGAACTGGTTCTCAATTCCCATCCCTAAATTTGATGAAATTAGTAAACGAACATAAGGAAAAGGCAACATGACTTGTTCACTCCTTATAAGCCTATTATTGTAAATGCTATAAGAAAAATAAATATGCATATTGTCAGTCTTTACTGTCTGTAAGCACTGTGAGAAAATAATGCCTTATTTTAGTTCATGACTGAGTTGTGTGCGAGTTGAGTTTCATCACACCCCCAAGTACCAGTAATTGTAGGAATAGTGGACATCCTGAAACCATCATAGTCTGTATGAGACTAGAAAATAACTCACTGAAACAGGTTATTGGTAAAATACCGTTTTTCTTTCTTTCTTCTGGCTGTGATGAGGTATCAGACTCCTGGTCCTCCTCTGTAGGTGTCCTCTTGATGGGTTTCGTCTTCCTCACAGGTCTTGACCCTCCTTTGCTTGGCTGTGATGAGGTATCAGACTCCTGGGGCCTCATGTACTAAGACTTGCGTGGATTTCTTACTAAAACTTTGCGGACGCCCAAATCTGGAAAGCTGCTGCGCACAAATAAATCCGGATGTATCAATCCTTGCGTAAGCACAATTTCGCGCAGATTCTCTTTGTACATCCCAATTGACGTGAAATTGAGCGCACGTGCACGAGCCCGACTCTCCGCCCTGTCTCCTCCCTCATTTAATATGCTAATTAGTATAAATAGGCCTGCAGTAGTGCGCTTGTTAGGAGAAAGGAGATAATGGAGAAAGGAAGAGAATCAAGGGCATTAATGATATTAATTCCAACCTGCTGCAACAAATAACTGGGGCCTTAAAAGACATTAATGAAACATTAAAATAACTAGTTAAAATGAATGTTGTCTCCGTTTACCTTTTTTATATTCTTGCTATTAACTGCTGCCGAGTTCGAAACCTATTCCCAACCGAGCTGTTAGTCAGGACGAATGAATCATGGGTTGACCCAGGCCACCTTGCCACGATATTCGTAAGGCGCATTTGGGCATCACAGATTATTTGCACGTTTAAGGAATGAAAGTGTTTCCTATTCACGTACGCATATTCCCCTTCAGATGGCGCCTTTATTGCAATGTGTGTGCAGTCGATCGCTCCGATTACATTGGGAAAATCGGCTATCTCTGCAAAATGCGCTTTGATGTGTGCTTGGTTTACTGCATCATAACCGTATATACCTGGCTGAGATGCGGATGATCCCGTTTAAAACAGCCGCAATGGCGCGGCTCAGAGCCCTGACTCATTCCTGACCGGTCAGCCAATTCCCTCTGGAATGATCCTGTTGCTAGAAAACCAAGCGTAGTCAGGACTTGTATTGGAACTGGCAATGCGTGACTCCTCGCCGTCTGCCTCTCCAAACCCGGGCCCAACTCAGTAGATTTCCAAGAGGATATAGCTTTTGGAAATCTGAATCGGCTGATAAGCCAGTCATCATCGTGACACCCGTTCATTTCGAATGCGACCATTCGCAATATCTTCTAACAAGGTCAAGACTGCCATTGTCAACCTCTCGATTATTGCAATTTTGCGCGTGCTTTTATATTCTCATTAATTTGGATGCATGCTGACGATAGGTTGTCCCCATACACCCAAGGTGTCAATAATATGTACATAATTAGAAATTGTCCGACTGGTTCATTGATGGATTGATTTTAAGTAACAATGGCTTGTGCTTACTCCACGCAACATCAAATAATGATATTGCAGTCAAGAATTTCACGACAAATGCGTGGAGAGAGATCCATTAGGCCAGATGTCATGCGTGGCCCTGAAAATATGTAACATTTAATAAACAAGTCGTCACTGAAAATAATATAGCTTGGGCTTCCTTTTAATTTACTTTTAATTCCAATATTGACAATTTAATTTTATGTGTCTGTTTAAGTTTAGCCTAATATCTACAACGGTGTCACATTATGCCTCTCGACAACAATAACGCATGATTGAAGTGCAGCCCGACGTACAAATCCACTTTTTACTAGCCCCATACTGCAATATTACTTCATGACTCGTGATCACGTAGCTTAATGTTGTTGCGCTGCATTGCCTCTATGTGCCGCCAACTGACAAAATGCAGCAGAAATGTGCGTAAGCAAGGCATTTAGTTTGCGTGGAGAACCGCACTTTTTCACGTCAAGTCAGTCTTTGTACATCCGAACGTTTGCGTGAGAAGTGGCTTACGCAGCTTTTTTGTGCGTAAGCAAGCTTTGTACATGAGGCCCCAGGTCCTCTGTAGGTGTCCTCTTGATGGGTTTCGTCTTCCTCACAGGTCTTGACCCTCCTTTGCTTGGCTGTGATGAGGTATCAGACTCCTGGTCCTCTGTAGGTGACCTCTTGATGGGTTTCGTCTTCCTCACAGGTCTTGACCCTCCTTTTCTTGGCTGTGATGAGGTATCAGACTCATGGTCCTCCTCTGTACGTGTCCTCTTGATGGGTTGCGTCTCCTTCACAGGTCTTGACCCTCCTTGAAAACAGACATACAATGGTAGAAAAGTTAACTTAAAGGTAGGGTGGATGATGTTTTCCTGCAGCATTTTTTACCATATTGCTTAAAATCTCCTTCACACACAGATTGAAACCAATGAATTAAATTATATGACACATACACCGAAAAAATCAGTGGGATGGGCAGGACTGAAAAAACTCCATCCAATCATGAGCGTCACGTTCAAGATGTTTGGATGGTGACTTGTCTATCAAACTCAACTGCCATTTGTCCCTCCCCCCTCCCTCCTCTGCGCGTACTCCTCTTCGGGCACGAACGAATCGCGCGCCCTCAGAGGCTTGGCTACTGGCAGGTTAGCTGCATATCAGATAGCACGGGCTGCTGAAAGAAAACAAATTATATAGTTATAAGTAAAATAAGCAAGTGTAGCACTCGTGAACCCTCGGGAACAAGTGCTGTGCGTTCCTGTACTCTGGAGGCGTGGCTTCGGGGGGGGGAGGCCGAGGAAAGTGGTTTGGACTTTTGAATTGTTTTTTTTCTAAATGCTGTGTGCTCAAACCGTTTTTCCAACATCCTCCACCCTACCTTTAAAGCACTGCATCTTTGAAGACTTTACGAAAACCACATTTTCAAATACATGTTCAACATTCAAGTTTTTTCTCCAGGTATGATGAGGATATTGATTTGTGTATCTTGCATCAAATTATATATGAACACAACAAAATTACAGAAACTGTCCCTGGTGCAGACATTGAAGAAAGAAAGTTGAGGTAAAAGTTAAATAGACAAGTTAGAGCACAGCTTAAAAAACAATAAATTACATAGTAAAAGTACTCTGATATTAAAAGAAGTTTATAATTAAAAAATATGAATTGTGTATTAAGTGGATTGTTACACCCACTGAGACAGGTTATTGGTAAAATACCTTTTCTCGGCTGTGATGAGGCATCAGACTCATGGTCCTTTGTCCAGGTCCTTGATCTACCTGTAGGCCAGGGGTCGGCAACCCAAAATGTTGAAAGAGCCATATTGGACCAAAAAAACAAAAAACAAATATGTCTGGAGCCGCAAAAAAATCAAAGCCTTATAGAAGCCTTATATTCAGGGGTGCACATAACTTTTTTAGTGAGTTACTCATTTGAGTACCAGGAGATGGTGTTCGGTACGCACTCCACACGTAGCGTCGTTTCGATAATGATAAAGGCGATTCCACCGCGGGTGGAGTTGTTGACGGGGGGGGGGGGGGTGGCGGGGCGGCGGCGGGGGGGCTTGGGGGTGGCGGCGGGGGTCCAGTCCGTCACTGCCACGGAGCGAGTAACGGATGTCTCACAGTACGGATGAGCACGGATGTCTCACAGTAACGGACGTTGCGATCAGCTGATTTTGCGCAGTTCTCCAGTGTGCGCACGGTGCACAGAGCACACAGCGCTGCGGCTCCGTTTGCCTTTTTTTGCAGGTGGGGAAACGCAGAAGTAGTACAGATACACGTGTAGTTTTATTTTGATGACCTGATGGTGAGTTACGCAAAAGCGCTGTAGTGGCACAAGTGACGTTACGCATCGCTGATTATGGGCGCGCATGCGTACTTGCGTACCAGTTATGTGCACCCCTGCTTATATTGAAGGCAACCCATGCTGTATGTATCTATAGTAGCTATATTAGCCTACTATAGAAATGACTAAGTTAACTACAAATACATAATGAGCCTTCATGATTAAATGTTTATTTTTCCTGCAGTGCATCCTGTAGCAGTGGTTCTCAACCGGTGGGGCGGGGCGCGGGTTCAAAAAGGAGGCGCGTATTTGCGCCGGACTGTCCGGTTTTTCAGCCCTGTCCGGCGTCCGGCGCAGCATCAAGCCGGGCGCGTATTTGTCCTCCTTTTTGAGAGCGCAATAGTAACACACCGCGCCCCCCCCCCCGTCGGCCGTAGGTCCGCGGTGTGTTACTATTGCGCGCACCACCACCCCCCGCCGTCGGCCGGAGTGTTACAATCGCGCGCCCCCCCTCCGTCGGCCGTAGGTCCGCGGTGTGTTACTATTGCGCGAACCCACCCGTCGGCCGTAGGTCCGCGGTGTGTTACTATTGCGCGAACCCACCCGTCAGCCGTAGGTCCGCCCCCCCCCCCCCCCCCCCGTTGGCCGTAGGTCCGCGGTGTGTTACTATTGCGCGCCCCCCCCCCCCCCCCCGTCGGTCGTAGGTCCGCGGTGTGTCACTATTGCCCGGTCCAAGAAACGTTGAATCCTCTGTTCTCCTCAGTTATTTTTCTCTTTTTCCCTTTGGGATCCATGGCCCATCACACAGCCGCCGGTTTGTTTACAACAGCCACCTGCCTGGCATCCCGCCTGTCGCAGGCTATGACGTAAATCTTCGTTGACAGAAATGTTGAAATTTAATATTTATTCTACACATTTTTACAGCATTGAAAAACGTTAATAATGTTTGTGTCATGTTTGTTTTCCTACAGAAACCATATTAAAACAAAAAATATATTTCTCTCCCCCATCTTTTTCCATTTTCAAACATTTTTGAAAAAGCTTCAGGGAGCCACTAGGGCTGCGCTAAAGAGCCGCATGCGGCTCCGGAGCCGCGGGTTGCCGACCCCTGCTGTAGGCAAACGGATGGAAAATATAATGTTTTGAAAAGAGTGCCGCGGGGAGAACATCCCACAGCATTTATCGATGGGTGGTGATGGTATCAGTCACAAAAAGGCCCATAAAACTACCCCAAAACTTTGTAAAATTCCTTCATACTGCTTGTCCACTGCAATCCAAGTGTCTCGAAGCCATGACATACACAGTTGACTTAAAACATAATTCAGTACATTTTTGTAGCCTAAATATTAACTGTAGCCTGTTCGCCTGTAGAGGATTAAAAAACTACACCGGATTTCTCATCAGGATGAGGGTGAGTAGATAATGATTGAACATTGACTTGGGATGAACCATTCCTTTAAAATACCTCTGGTTAGCTGTGATGAAGCATCAGACTCCTGGTCCTCCTCTGTAGGTGTCCTCTCAACTGGTCTTGGACCTTCAAGGAAAAACAAAAAGATGCAATGTTAGAAAAGCTCACTTGAAGCACTGAATGTACTAAATCATCCTCTCCATGGAGGATGAGAACACAAGCCATGCCAACATCGACCTGTTTTGTTTTTAACTATAGTAGGGTTGATACTCCACCCAAGGACCCCAAAACTGACACAAATAAGACTTCAGACCCCCATTAGATAAAAGCCTTAGATGTTTTACATCTAAACTTTTACAAGTAAATCAAATTATTCCCCTTCTTGCTGGAAACCGCTGGGAGTGTCCAGACCCCACTTCGAGAACCACTGGTTCAGTGAATGTACCTGATGAGTTGGAGGATAAACTCGACATCACACCTTCATCTTCACTTCCAGATAGAGAGCCGTCTTCAGGTACTTCCTCTGAATAAACAGCAAAAAATGTTGTGAACCAGCATGACAAACCTATGACACATTTAAACCATCACAAATTAAAATGATAAAAAAATAGTGTGTGCAAGGTGAGGTTTTACCAGTTGGATCAATGCTGATCTCGTCCAATGTCATGCCTTTAAATTGTGATAGCTCGCCTCTCTCACAGGCCATAAGCAACTTTGCAACTTTGGCAACTTGTAATGTCCCTTCAGGGAGCCGATAATATTGTCGATGGACCCTGATGTTGTGACCCATAAAACCTGCGAGGCAGTCCTCCTCATTGTCTTTCAAGTTCAGAACTTGTGACATTGTTGCCATTTGTTTCCTTAATCTTGTTGATGTCAATGTTTGAGGGTCCTTCACCCCGCATTCATGTGCAATAGCACGGATGGCATCAGATCCTCTGAGGTGACTTTCTGCCTCAGGTCTACCAAACAAATACACATTCTCAGGTGGCACAGCACATTGTCGTCGATAAGTCACCAGCATCTGTATGGAGGACACCATGTCTGGGCTGAGTAAGACAGGGACCTTTTTGTCCCGCTTACCTTTGATTTCCACACGCTCAAAGTATTTGCAGAGCTTCTTTTCCACGTCAGTCAAGGCAAGGTCAAGATCTGGATTACTGGCAAAGGTGTTTCTCAACAGGAAGTCAGTCAGGGACATCTTTGAAACTTCTCCCTCTCTCCTACGATTGAAGACGATTACTTCACAAAGCGTTAGTTTAGCAAGACTTAACCAGTTCCTCTTATTTGGTGCAGTTTCAAGATTGGATCGATACTTGGGCCTTTCTGTGTCAATATGGTTGTGCAGTCTCACAACATCTTCACAGTAGGGGATAAGAAGAGGTTTATTCCATTTCGACTCTCTGAGGTTCCTCAGTGCATGCGAAGACACCCACTCATCCCATTTATTCTCTTTCAATGTCCAGCTAGTCCCAATTTTGGCATATGGTTTAAAACAGTACAAACAGTAGTGCCTCTTATTGTACACTCTACCACCATTGGTTTTCTTTTTCAGCCTCAAGACGTCTGTCACTGGAGGATTTTGATAACTCACAATCTGCCATGGATTGGGAAGAGGAAGATGTGCCCCGTCTGCATTTAACAGGCTTACCACGACCTTTCTTCAAGCGTAGAACATCCAAGTTATTTAATGAACTGTAGTTTCTTGGAGACTGGAGCAGTTTGAGTTCTTCCTCCAATACGTCTGATTCTGGTGTAGAACTAGGCACATACTCATCCTCACTTATTTCACTGCTTGTCATTGATTTATAGTCAGAGTTCCCAAGCATTTCCTTTGTAAGCTAGAAAATGAAAGTCAGATGGGACTCAATTAGTTTTTAAAGAATATTTCCCACTTAAATTTTCCAATTACGCCTTTCCCATCAACAATAATATAGTTCATAATTTTGTCAACCGATATCAAGATTCACACTGGTTTGTATGCAAACTTACAAAGACACTCTCAGTTCTCTTCAGTTTAGGAACATCTGGGTCTGAAGGGCACTGGTCCGTTTCCTGAAAGTCACCCAAAACATACACTCAAATACAATTTCCAATTAAAGAATAATCCATTTTTACATTGTGATAAGATCTATAGCTTATAAATACAATAACAACTATTAATACAAATTGAGCTTTCGCTGTTACAAAGAAAAATAAACTATAGTAAGTAAGAAATGGAGAACCAGCTGTGTAACAACCAAAAAGCCTGTGAAAGTATTCAGACCCTCTTCAATTTTCACTATTTCTTATATTTCAGCCTTGTGTCAAAGTAAAAAAAAATGTCCTCATGAATCTCCACTCAGTACCTCACGAGGCCAGGCCAAACCCAGAATTTTAGATTTTTTTGCAAAATTAATTAAAAAAGAAAATCTGAAATATCACATGAACATAAGTATTCAGACCCTTTGCTGTCACACTCATGTAGGTCATTTAGGTGCCGTCCATTTAGTTTGAAAAATGTAAGAGCGTCTGAATACTTTCATTAGTTTTTTTTTTGTCAAAAAATCCTAACTATCCCTTTAATAATTTAAAAATAATTTCAAACAAATAAATGCTCTCTCTCCCTCGCTATCAGCTGGCTCTTTTCTCAACACTGTTCATTTCTCATGTTTAAACACACAAGAACCAATGTAATTGTCATTCAATGTGACAATATGTCACTGAATTTCTGATCAATATCAAATGAATTTCACATAATAATGTGACACAATTGAACATGTTTAACTGTCCAACCGGGTGCGCTACTACATTTTTTTTTAACTTGCTAGCTCCAGCAGTATAACCTAAATAAGTAAGCGTACAGCCCTGATTAGTGTTCACCGCCAAATACGTTTTCTCTCTTTCTGTCCCAATTTGAGTACCTGCTTGCATCTGTGGCATCACTCTTTATGTGCGACATCCCCTGCACTTACCTCCTCTCGTATGTCTGGCTCGTCCGTCGTCTCTCCCTCCTCCTGATCTTCTGACTTTTCAGGGGGGGTCTGGCCCTGCAAATGAGGTCAGCACATGCAAAATACCAGTCAGCCCTGACATAATTAAGCATGTATGCCTGAAAAATATCTCGTGCTCAGACTCAGGTTAGCCAGAATATGCCAGGTTTTGGCCATCAAGTGTAATTGACAGGCATATGAATCAATGGCCAAAATGTCCAGCAGGAAATATGCCAAATAAATAAATAACAATGAATTAATAGTAGCCGATGTTAAATAGCCTAATATTGTGTGAGCTGTAAGATATGTTGCAAATATTAAAGGTTTTACCAAACGATCTATCAATCTGACCACACATTTAACACAGCAGGAAAGTGCGATGAAACAGCACTGTGATTATGGTAGTGTATTTACAGTCTGAAGCCCAGTGTATTTACAGCTAGTCTGAAGCGCTCCTGTAGATTAATTCAACCAAGTAATATGAACTCAGAGGCACAATGTTTTCGTCGCATACTGGTAAGTATTTTCTCAATAATGGCTGAATATTTAGATGATTTTGAGGATACGGAAGATGACTTCGAATACGGTGGTCAGCCATGTGACTGACACATGTGACTGCTACTTTTACAAACATGTCTGCTTCCTTGAAGTAAACAAACCCATCAGTGTAAGTTTGAATAGCCATCTGAAGTTGTCTGAAAAAAATTGCAGTTTTGTGAGATGTAAATAGCCTAAACAGCCTAAGATCCGTCCACTCCCACTAAAAGCAGCAATGGCAATGCGGGGACAGAGGGAACTACTGCATAATAGGTGCAATTCAAAAAAAATCTTCAGATTCATTCATTTAAACCTTGAATTAAAAAAAAAGGCTACTTGTTATACTGTATATTATTGTTGAATGCTAACTAAGGTCGCAAAGTTTGTGACAAGTTCATTCTGCTGAATATTTTTAATAAAATAGCCTACATTTGTTGGATCATAGCATTTGTGTTTTCATTATATTACTGTTTAAAGACTATTAAATTGCTATTTAAAATATGACTTGTAGGTACTGGAATATTTCCAGGCCTCCATCTCACCTCACTGTTATTCTCCTTGGCAATGTGCAGGTCCATATTAATGGTGGTAGTGGTAGTCTCCTCTGGGTTAGGGTCAGGGTTAGGCAAATCCACCTTGAGATGCCGAGACAGACCAGGGGCTGTGGACCCCAGCCTGTGCTGCTTATGGTGGTCCACAGCATCCATCTAGATGAAAGAGTGGAAGAGGAGAGGATGACAGGAGGAGAGGAAGCAAGGAGAGGAGACAAGTGAGCAGTCATACTGGAGATAAACCCTTTAGTTCAGTTTGTGGAAATTAGTTAATTAGTTAATTTAGTTATTAATAAAAAATATATTTTAAGATACTTAGCTAATTAGACTCAATCACTACATAGAGTAAATGTCTGCTTTGAGTCTGTTCATAACAGTTCTCTAAAAGTTCTGTATTGTTTGAAAAATTGCTCGTACTTCATCTCAATTACAGATTTTGTTGACGAGAGAAACGTGAAACCTATAGTCCGTTTCATCCTGTCGGCTGTTGTATGTGTGGAGCTCAGCCTCACCTCCTACAGACAGAGCAGAGGAGAGACGGAGCTCGCAGCAAAACTCCCATTTTAGTTCGCATAGAATAATTTTTAATAGCATCAGTCTAGTCTCTTCTATAGTTATTACCTAAAACACTTTGCAGGGATTGCTCTGTAAATAAATTGAAAATATAACTAATGGTCCATATAAAGTGTTAACTAGGGCTGCCCCCTAATAGTCGGCTTAGTCGAATATGTTTTCATTAGTCGAGCAAAAAGTAAAACATAAAAATAAGAAGGCACGAGCATCGCAAACCGAATACATCAGTGGTCGCAACAAGCCCTGATTTAACTCATCGCTGCAGAAATACTGACCAATACACCTGGGCAGGTAAACACCTGGGCAGGTAGACACCTGGGCAGGTAAACACCTGGGCAGGTAGACACCTGGGCAGGTAGACACCTGGGTAGGTATACACCTGGGCAGGTAGACACCTGGGTAGGTATACACCTGGGCAGGTAGACACCTGGGCAGGTAGACACCGCTAGACACACGGGACTCATACCGGTGATCGCGGCTTTAGTTCCCCGTATCTGATCGCTGTAATTCGGAGCGTGAATATCGGTTGAATATCTTATCTTTCTAACTTTAAAAAACACTTTAGTATTTTTTAAAACAATAGTCGCACATCCCTCGTAACTACGCCGTGAAGGTGAACCCTCCCGGACTCCGCTATAGGCCTTTTTCACAGAAGACATTTTGACTCGTCATCGTAGGAAAAGCACAGGTGTAAATAATCAAATGAATGATGGCTGAATTCCATTTAGCTGCTTTAGTTTCAGGGTGCTGCGTTCTGCATGATGGCTCACTGTCACAGCTTACTGGGACAGAGCCATCGTTAATGTTATTAGTAACATACATAATATACGTAGACGCCTCATAGCCTGACGCTGCCTGTTGGAGCTGACGTATCAGTGCGGCCGCCATCTTGGATGGGTGATTAGTAACACGTGCTTTTCCCACTATGACAAGTCAAAATGTCTGCTGTGAAAAAGGCCTATTAACATGAACCGCTCCGCCGAAGTTGCCGTACATCCACACGCACCGGACAACAAAATATAAACATGTTTGGTAACACTCCATAATAAGGGTCCTTAATAAATAGCAAACTAGTCATTAACTAACCCTTTGTTAATCGTTACTAAAATATCTATTTGCCACAAGTTAATGGTTTTTTAATCATTAATTAAATATTAGTTATTCCATAATAAGGGTCCTTAATAAATAGCAAACTAGTCATTAACTAACCCTTTGTTAATTGTTACTAAAATATCTATTTGCCACAAGTTAATGGTTTTTTAATCATTAATTAAATATTAGTTATTTGTGTATAATCTGTTTGTTAATGTTTTAACAAACAAAAAACAATCTATTAACAAATACTGTATTAATAGTGTTTTAATAGTTAACTAAATGTATTCTTGGCACTAATTAACAGTTATTTTTACATAATTAGAATGTTAAATGCTTATTTACAAACTATATGTTAATATAGAAGTTAATGACATATTAGTATTTAACTAATTGTTACTAAACTGTTTCTGCCTATCCCAATTGTTATTAAACTGTGTTTCTGCCCATCCCAATATGAACCACTTCTCATAGGACCCTTAATAAAGTTGGTTACGCTTAATTAATATATTAGTAATATATAACTATCAGTATGGGGACCCTTATAATAAAGTTGGTTAACCATAATTAATACATTAGTAATATATAACCATCAGTATTGGGGACCCTTATAATAAAGTTGGTTAACCATAATTAATATATTAGTAATATATAACTATCAGTATTGGGACCCTTATAATAAAGTTGGTTAACCATTATTAATGCATTAGTAATTTATAACTATCAGTATGGGGGGACCCTTATAATAAAGTTGGAACAGTAATCATTAATTATTTACAAATATTTCTTATAACATGTATTGAAGATAGAAAATATTTTACACTGGGTCTCTCACACTGGAAATGAATGATCTCAGCACACACTGTTGGGAAGGGGGATGAACACACTTTATTTATAAAGTTAAAGAACTCTCCAATCTCTTGTTGCTCTTATTGCTTATAGAACGTGCTGCTTCTTTCGCGCTGTTTGGCTAGGTGCGTTGCTAAAAGGTGTCGCGTAGGAAACATATTCCGGCGGCAATTAGTTCCGCCCCAATGCCATTCTAAACAGGAACAAAAAAAACGGGATGGTAACAAATTAAACAAACTATACCAGGAAAGTACATGGTAACCATATACTTTCCTGGTATAGTTTGTTTAATTTGTTAACCTCCCGGTTAACAAATTAAACACAGTAGGAACAAAAAAAAAACGGGAGGTAACATCCCGTTTTTTTGTTCCTACTGTTTAGAATGGCATTGGGGCGGAACTAATTGCCGCCGGAATATGTTTCCTACGCGACACCTTTTAGCAACGCACCTAGCCAAACAGCGCGAAAGAAGCAGCACGTTCTATAAGCAATAAGAGCAACAAGAGATTGGAGAGTTCTTTAACTTTATAAATAAAGTGTGTTCATCCCCCTTCCCAACAGTGTGTGCTGAGATCATTCATTTCCAGTGTGAGAGACCCAGTGTAAAATATTTTCTATCTTCAATACATGTTATAAGAAATATTTGTAAATAATTAATGATTACTGTTCCAACTTTATTATAAGGGTCCCCCCATACTGATAGTTATAAATTACTAATGCATTAATAATGGTTAACCAACTTTATTATAAGGGTCCCAATACTGATAGTTATATATTACTAATATATTAATTATGGTTAACCAACTTTATTATAAGGGTCCCCAATACTGATGGTTATATATTACTAATGTATTAATTATGGTTAACCAACTTTATTATAAGGGTCCCCAATACTGATGGTTATACTGTATATTACTAATGTATTAATTATGGTTAACCAACTTTATTATAAGGGTCCCCATACTGATAGTTATATATTACTAATATATTAATTAAGCGTAACCAACTTTATTAAGGGTCCTATGAGAAGTGGTTCATATTGGGATGGGCAGAAACACAGTTTAATAACAATTGGGATAGGCAGAAACAGTTTAGTAACAATTAGTTAAATACTAATATGTCATTAACTTCTATATTAACATATAGTTTGTAAATAAGCATTTAACATTCTAATTATGTAATAAATAACTGTTAATTAGTGCCAAGAATACATTTAGTTAACTATTAAAACACTATTAATACAGTATTTGTTAACAGATTGTTTTTTGTTTGTTAAAACATTAACAAACAAATTATACACAAATAACTAATATTTAATTAATGATTAAAAAACCATTAACTTGTGGCAAATAGATATTTTAGTAACAATTAACAAAGGGTTAGTTAATGACTAGTTTGCTATTTATTAAGGACCCTTATTATGGAGTGTTACCACATGTTTTCCATGTGCTTGCTTTTAAATAAAGTTGTGTTATACGTTATAAGTTATACGGTTTAATACGATTATTAAAAGTGTTCATGTCTCCTTCCTGGTCCAGAACCGCTTGGTCCATGCCGTTAATAGGCGGCCCGCTTCGTGCGTGTGCTTGTAAAAATGATATTTAACGCCATAATTTGACACCCCTAAAAATAAGATTTTTTAAGTGGAAACACATTTATGTAAAGGCCGGTCCGTGAAAATATTGTCTAACATTAAACCGGTCCGTGGCGCAAAAAAGGTTGAGGACCGCTGAGATAAAACACCTGTAGTTCACTGTATTAGCCGACAGCAATGCGAGCCACTTAGCTAACGCTAACTGGCTTACGCTAACTACTCCATTCACGAGTAACATCGCTGTTTATCATAACCTATCGATTAAAAATCATGACATATTAAAGCAAAATAAGAGAACGTAAACCCTTACCAGCTGCTGATGCTGGAGCCGTTGTGATGTCTTTAACAAGTAGTCTTCTTTTGAAACGCTCTCTTCTTGCTGCTGCTGCCGCTGCCATGTGCCACTGCCGTCGCGTCGCGCGCTAGCCGCGGGGGGAGGGGAGGGGGGGGGGGAGGGGTGCACTACGCAGAGCTGCTGGGTGCAGGTGCAGACCCGCGGTGATTAATTAAGGCTCGGCAGAGGACCACACAATATTTCTCCACTTCTCAACTGTGACTCACAGGGTAGTTTTACAGACTAGTGTTGCAAATAACTGATGTTTCACATTTAACGCTAAAGTAAACCCTGCAAAATAGAAAATTGTTAACATTAAAGTCTCTCTCCTTAAACCAAAGTTTCACTATACTAGTGGTGGACACTAACTAAGTACTTTTACTTTAGTATTTTGGTGTACTTTTAGCCTACTTTACTAGTATTTCCATTTTATGCTTTATCTTTATACTTACAATCCACTACATTTTAGAGGGAAATACTGTACTTTCTAAACCTTTGCTTTTTATTGACAAATCATCTAGATGCAGTGTAATTACTAGTTTGGCTGTACTAGATATTTGATATATTCAATAGATTGAATAGGCCTATATCAAATATCTAGTACCCTCAAGTTGTTGACTAAATTAATAGTAGCCTATAATTAAAATAATTAATTTTCCCATTGGACACAAGCCAGCCCAGGCCTAGTTTCAGAGAGCACTTTGGAGGCCCAGTTTATAAAATGAAGCTTTTTGTTTATTTGTTGTTTTTAGTGGTAATAGTGACCAAAATGAGTCACCCTCAGACAATACTGCTGACAACCTAGGGCATATGCTTGGAGGAAGGCCTGAAGAGTGTGGGTTAGGGTTAAGTTAAAATGCAGCTCTTTAAAAAGAGCACAACACAGTCTCACTCCCAGAACATCAAATAGCGACTGTCGGTAAGGGCACTTTAGCGTACCCTTCCACGTAGTCTGCAGACGGAGAGGGGGTTCAATTCACTACAATGTGATGCCGTCTCAGGCGATATTTGACGTTCAGAGCGGGTGCTCCAGCAGCCCATCCACTCCTGTATTAACACGACCACGGCTCTAATGGACGATGTGGGCATCCATCCTATTGGTTAGTTATTACTCCTGTATCAGAGCTATAGAGTAAACAACTCTATAAACAACTATGTTTACTCTATAGCTCTGATTCCTGCACCAAGTTTCAATGACGTCAGGTTGCTAGGGGCAACGGCTGAAAGACGCCGTGACCATAGACATACAGTATATACTATATATATATATATATGGCCGTGACCACCTGTCCCATTGGGAGGACCTATCAGCCGGAAGTACTGTCCTTACTGTACTATTGTTTATGTTGTAATGTCATAAGTGTTGACAATAAAGTTTGTTAAAAAAAACCCCAACAACAACTATTATTGTCCCACACCACAATGTATGTCCCACAATGTGAACTCAATTCATGTTTGTCCAATTCATGGACAAACAAAGCAGCTGGAAACACGTCTAAAAACACTTGAAATAAAATGTAGCCTATATTTATATTTTTACAACATCAATCTCCCTATAATATGAAAAAAATATGATCAGGTTATACTTTCTCTCTTGAAAACGGGCAAAACGCTAACGCTAACCCTAACCCGGAAAATGAATTAAAAAAACTACAAACGTTCGGAAAATGCAATACACTTAAGTGTGCGGCGCCATGTTTTTTCCGCCATGTTTTTTGTAGTTCTAAAGCCCTTTGCATGTTACTATGGCACAGGCCTACTTTCTTTCAACAGCTCATATCTTGGTCAATTAAAAACAACTGTGTATTATATACTATTGGTTCATCCAGGGCAATCCTGTCAGCCCTGGGGAAGGGAACACAATGGCTATAAATGGTCATATTAAGTAGGCCTAATATGGAAATATTTATATGAAACATTAAGTAGTTTAAGGGGTAAATGGGGTCTAAACTGCTCCAAATTGAAAAGCATGACTAAGGATAAGGTCACCATCAATATGTTGAACACATTTTTCCACTAAATATCCCTTAAAATATGTTTTAGTGATTTTATCCATCTTGGCTCTATATAGGCTGTGACAAAGTACACATCAGTAAGTGCCTTGGCAGTGAGCAAGATAAAAATGAATCTTTGTCGTAGGATGACATTGAAGACATCGTTGGAAAGGTCTTGATCTGCAGAGTACAGATATGCCACTGTGAACATTCTGGGTGGTTCCTGCTCCTCAGGAATGCCCTTTGAACCTTGAACCTAAGGCTCTTTTAAAGGCTTACAGAAAAGCAACACAATGTGATACATTTTTGGAAAGCTCTTGACTTCTTCTATCATGGCCTTTGGCCTCATGGCCAAACCATCAAGGAGCGCTACTGGGTAGGGTCAAAACCAGATTTCACCCAATTAAGTGTCTGGTCCTCCTCTCAGGTCCAGCCCAGAGCGCCAGCTGCAGCTGCTGTGCACAGTGAACAGTGTGGTCCTGCAGGGCGACTTGCCCCTGCCCTCCATGCTCCAGGCCATGATGGAGAGGGTCCTGCTGCCCCTCGCCTCCCACTGCAGCCCCCCCGCCCTGGCCCTCTTCTTCTTGGAAAACGTCTTGGACATCATGACCCTACTGCTCTCGCACTTCACCAAGGTGGGCCGTTCCCCGATGTGGTTAATTTTTGCTTAAAGGGATTTGACCACCAGGTGTGTCTGTGACTTGCCATTACAAGCCGTTTCAAAATAATGATGTCACTACCCTCTAGTGACATCAGATCACAAGTGGGAGTGTCCACCCAGATGTATGATGGCTAGACCAGCAGAGCTTATTTAGTTGCCAAAAGGGCAAGTCTCCCTCCATGGCCTCTGCTTCTATGTATGGCTGTCAGCAGGGGCGATTCTAGGGTCAGAGCTTTAGGGGTGCTGAGCACCCAATGAGCCCCACTGCCACCACCCACCCTTTTTTCACACAAAAACAAAAAATATGTCTATTGAAAAATAACTATCATTCACACACACACACAGAGTAACGCTAGGAGTTAGTATATACTATGCCCCCATGAATGTGATGTGATTATTATTGTTGCAAAGCCTGGTTCAGGTTAAATCTGTAAAACATGAATGAATACAGCAAAAGAAAAACATTTAACTTTATTTTATTGTCTGGTTTGATAGTCAGACAACTGAAAAATAACAGATATAAATCTATGAATAAATAACAATTAATTTAAAAACCACAGTGAGTGTTTTCACACATACTGGTGGTATACAGTGATATGTCGTTTCGTTTGTTTTCACTCTGGTCCAAACGCCGCACCACTGGCAGGGCTTCATGTTTCCATGACGACGGACCAGAAAAGACGCGCGTGACGTCATGTTGACATGACTCCCGATTGTTAAAATGAGTCTCAAAGTAACGATAAACTTTAACAACAGAGACACACGTACGCACTACACAGGTACTTGTGGCGCTGCTGTTTTTGCTTAATAAATGGACCGCTCCAGTTCGACTGTAGCCGCGCTAATGGCGCTAACGGAGCTAACCGGGCTAACGGAGCTAACTGGTAAACGGTGCCTGGACTCCAGCACTCACCGATATGGTATCGGAATCGGAACAACTCTCGGTAAAAGGAAAGAAGTGAGACACACAGCTTTGGAGCAACTTACTTAGTTGATTCACAACACTACAACTAAACGGATCTCACTCTGCGTGAGTCGCGCTGGACGCCGGTCGGGCTGCGGAGCGGTGCAGAGGAGGAGGAGGGGTGAGAAGAGGATGATACCATTTGCTAAGCGGGGATGTTTTCATTTTCGTCCTTGACATATACATTTTAAACCACAAACTACGGAGTATGTTTTGGACATTATTTAACCCTGTCAAAGACAAACACAATTTTTAGAATAACATTTCTTACCCAAGTTTTAGGGGTGCCCCTGGCTGTCAGCACGGCTAAAAATCAAACCGCCGCAACGGCATCATCTATGGTCAACTGTAAATGTAATCATACATTTGATTTAATAATTATCACTATTATTTATTTGACCGCCGGTCACAGGAGACCGAGGAGGCGGCGGCGTCTCAGGACGTGTCGGTGGTTCTGGAAATGGACGAGCTTAATCAGCACGAGTGCATGGCCTCCATGACGGCCCTGATTGGTCACATGCAAAGGAGCAGCATCACTCCCAGAGTCGAGCAGGTCAGTGGTATGCTCCAAGTTACACACACGCTCAGTACGCTTTGTAGAGATCCAGGTTCAATACTCCATCTACTACATGTCCCAATCTCTTGTTCTACCCCCTTTCTTGTCTCTCTTCGCTCTCCTGTCCTGACACGCCTCCTCCTGAAATCAAAGACTTCGTAAGGCATTTAAATGTGAGAAAGCAGTCATGTCATACACCCCTAGAACAATAAGATTCTCAATTATAACCATTTTTAGCTAAATTAAACACAATTCCAACCCCAAACAAAAGAATGAGCAAGTAACAACAAGAGTTATGTTTTTCATAACTGTGCATGTGCACATGCACAGAAATAGCGATCTTTTTCCCCCGAGTTATCTACACAAGCTATACATTTACATTTAGGGCATTTAGCAGACACTTTTGTCCAAAGCGACTTACAATAAGTACATTTGTTAGGAGAAAGTGCAACAGTAAACCGCTATCAGTAGAGTAAGGAATTCACAAGAACGAGTTTCAAGCATACCAATTGCTAAGTTAACCAATTGCTAGAATACAAAGGAGATGGATGCGAAAATACATCATATTAAAGCTTAGACTCTGCTGATCCCAACAGTCAAAACCATGACCAAAACTGGCCCAACTAGAGGCCAAAAACCATCAGGGTGTGTTACGATCGCGCACACATCCTGTGCATCTCCTTGGGGCTAAGCCCCCCCGTCCTTAAAACCTAATGACGCCTCTGCTATTGTCCCTGACATTTCAATAGAGGGGTCAAATGTTAAAAATGCGTAAACCTATCTCTACTAAAACCTCTCTATTTTTGCATTACCTTACTTTATTGACATCAAATCCTGACCCAGGCCCTCATCAGATGTTGTGCTATGGCCCTATAGTAATATATGGCTGCTAACTGATGATGCACATGAAATTTATTTCAGGCGGAAATGAAATCTTCCATTTATTCTGTGTTTATTCACTCTGATCCAGTAGCATCCACATTGATTATTTCACTTTAACAACAACCTCAAAGGTGTTATCTTTCATTTGGTACCAAAATTAACTTAAAAGCCCTTGTAACTGTGGAGATATAGTCTGTTCAGTTTGGGTATGTTATTTTCGGCAAAAACCTGATAAATAGGCCTAGTGATGAAGAGGTGAAGGCCATGAAAGCCCATGGAAATATACAAATCGACCTCAAATCATTAGCTGCAAAATGATACCTGATAAGCTCAAACAATATAATAATGTTTTAAGAAATATATTTTTATAAACTTTGTTTATTGGTTTTCCACACATGAATCAACAATAAAGTAGAGGACTTGTGATTGACAGTGTCATGGATTCAGTACTTTATTAGCATACAACTTAGTTGTTAGGGATTTGCCTCAATGAGCTCATGACTGATAAAAAACACATAACCCCCACCCCATAGAACATTATATTCATGGATGTAAGATATTCACAGTCCAAGAGGAAAGTCTAGCGCAAAATAATGTTATAGTCATGTTATAGGACTAATATAATGATCTCAAATGTGTTTGTGGAACAGAGAAGCACGCCCAGCGAGCTTCCTCTGTGGATGAAGTTCCTGCAGGGGAAGCTGGGGAACCCCACCACGCCTCTGAACATCCGCCTCTTCATCGCCAAGCTCCTTATCAACACGGAGGAGGTGAACACTCGCCAGCCCCTTGCGTCTTACCTCTCACCATATTCTGCGCTCGGTGTTTGCATATAGCAGGCATGCAGACTAGTCACCTTTTGGCGAAATTCGCTGTTTTGAAGACAAAATGTACCACTTCGATCCGTTGAGAAATGTTTTTTAGGGGGGAGGGGGGGAAGAGGCGAGCGGGCAGAGAGAAGACGCAGCATTCTGTCAGGCGGCACGACAAGCGGGCGCACTCCCGTGGAACTGACGCTTCCGTGCTCGTCGAACGCATGCGCGTGCTCGTGGGAGCCGTTGGAAGAGTTGAGAACTGTTTACATCTTTTTGACGCGGCGGTTGAAAAATCTGAATCGCACTCCTCCGCCCGTCACTTCAGGGTGACTATCCACTATAAGCGAATGATCGCGCGCGATTTGCCGCCTCCATTCACTTTCTATGGGACGCGAGCAATTCGCTGCGCAAAGCACGCTGGGATTGCTTGCGGCGCGGAGCCAGCTGCGGCGCTGCCTGGCTCGGCTTCTAAATTTGCATAAAGTTGGGAAATTTCAATTTATGCAAATACGAGCGGCGCGAATCCACGCGGTCACCATTCAGCAAACAGGACGTGGGCGTGGGCCGTGTCGTTGATCCCTCTGATTCATTACCACAATGCGGGCGGGAGCTATATCCGCGTGTAGTGGATATTCACGGTGACCGTGAATTCACGTTATCCGCGTGACATTGCGCCGCCTTGAAAACTCGGTTGCGGGGGGCGTGTTGACTAGTGGATCAACTAGCTCCCACCCGCATTGTGGTAATGAATCAGAAGGATCAACGTCACGCCACAATGCGGGCGGGAGCTAGTTGATCCACTAGTCAACACGCCCCCTAAGCGACCGAGTTTTCAAGGCGGTGCGATGTCACGCGGATAATTCGCGTATAGTGGATATTCACGGCCAGCGTGCTTTGCGCAGCGAATTGCTCGCGTCCCATAGAAAGTGAATGGAGGCGGCAAATCGCGTGCGATCATTCGCGTATAGTGGATATTCATGGTCACACGGGGAGCGCACGTGAAGCCGCGCGGCCAGCCGACAGCCCCCCCCCACCCCCCTGTCGGCCGTAGGTCCGCGCTGTGTTACTATTGCGCCCCCCCCCCCCCCCCCCCCCCCCCCCCGGTCAACAATCGTGATGTCACATCGCAGCGACCGCCGCCATTTCGGAAGCATAGGAACATTGGAATATTAGTTATTTTATTGGTAGTAATTGTTGTTAGTAGCTTTTTTAGGTCATTGGGTTAGTAATCAACCATCAAATGATTTGTCATTATGGAGAGACATAGTTGTTTGAAACTGCCACAGCATTTCTAATGCGAGACTTGGCGGAACAAAGTTTTCATTAGCCTAGGTTACGGTGTATTTACGTTGATTTAGGATTTTACAGTACTACAACTCCCTTGAGTCCTCTCAGTATGGCGGCGTATCGCCAACAAAAAAAAACATGATGCATTCTGATGTACAAGCCCCATTATTGTTGTAGAAATAGCTGTAAAGAAGTACCGTGATCTTGCAGGTGTTCCGGCCGTATGCCCGTCACTGGCTGGGGCCACTGCTGCAGCTGGTGGTGTCTGGGAACAATGGAGGAGCGGGCATCCACTTCATGGTGGTGGATATTGTGGTCACTGTGCTCTCCTGGATTAGCTTGGCCAGCCCCAAGGTTTGTTGTTTTGGGGGTTTTAAAAGTATGTGTGTGTGTGAAAATGTTGATTCTTTTTTGGTTTTGATTTAGCATTGCTAACATCTCACTGCTCACCTCTGTCTCACCTCCCTTTCCATTAATGAACCTCAGCTAGGAGGACAAAGTGGACCAGAGGCTGAGGAAGGGGGCTCAGGTGATGTTGTACCGCAGCTACAGGGCGGGAGACTTCCCAGACGTCCAGATCCCATACAGCAGCCTCATCGCCCCCTTGCAGGCCCTGGCACAGGTCAGCCCCACCACCGCTTAGCAACTAGCTTGTTGCCTTCTTAGAGTAAGGGTGATGCAGGGTTTATTTCGCATTAATGACTTGTGCTCGTTGTACATTATCCCGCTTATTACACGGATACTTACTAAAGTAATCAATAATTTGACACAAAATATATAATGATCTTTTATAATAAAAAAAGGATTTTATTGATTTTAACAATGATTTTATTGCTTCCGCTGAAAGAAAGTCTGTTAGATTATATGGTTGGAGAACTGCATCCATAGCAGAAATAACAGACCATCGAATGCCATAATTGACCAATCAGAATCCATCATTTTATTGTTGTTTCTGGCTGTCGAAAACAAAACAAAAGCGAAGGATGGTCACTGTTTTTCAATGCTTTTTTGGAAGAGGTGTCTCTATGGACACCTCTATGTACGCTTAAGCTGTTTAGTAATCCAGAAGATTTGATCATAGATTGTAGGGATGCAACGGTTTTCGATATGTTATTGAACCGTTCGGTTTGGCCTGTTCGGTTCGATAGACTCACCTAAACCGCAATATTTCGGTAATACGCGACATTAAACTTTTTATTTAATACAAGGTTATTGCGCGCGCGTAGCCTGGGAGCGATAGCAAGGAGTGCTTAGGACCCAGGGGATGCGTTTTCTCTGACTGTTCAGCTTGCCTCTCCTCAACCTTCCAACAACCAATCAGAATTTTACTGAATTTCCCAAGACCCAATAAGCGCGTTGAAATGCAAATGAAGGGGAGCCATGTGAGAAGAAACAAACTTTACCGGCGGGCGGCTGCATGCATGATCATGGCGAGTGGACGCGAAACAGAGAAAAGGAAATTTGAAGAGGCACCGTCATCTTATAAATCCGCTGTATGGGAACATTTTGGCTTCAGCGTGGAGTATGACGAACAAGGCAAAAAGACCGTCAGCAAACAAAGCACAGTGTGCAAGCACTGGATTCCGCTACATGATAAATGTTCTCGATCATCGCTTCAATATCCCCTCCCGCACGCATTTCAGCAGTAAGATTGTTCCTGAACTGTACGAAGTGTGTGTCAGAATTGTTCACTACTTTTTTGAGGGTGTATAACATAGGGTGACCAGACGTCCCGGTTTTACCGGGACAGTCCCGATTTTGAGTTGCGTGTCCCGAGTCCCGACAAAAGCCTGTCGGGACGCTAAAGTGTCCCGGTTTCCACCAACCACTATGAAATGTCCCCTGTTGTCAATCGCGCAACCGAAATGTTCCGCCAGCACCCCCCCCGCCCCCCGCAAAGTGTCCCGGTTTTAGGTTCAGGAAATATGGTCACCCTAGTATAACAGTTAAGTATTTTCTTTAAATGTGTGAAGAAGAGTGAGTTTATTGAATAATGTAAATAATTACACATTACTTTATGCTGCACTTCACTATGGATAATATTGCCTGTTTATGACAGAAGGCAATGATGGTGTTCTTTTCTTATAATAAATTTTTGTGATTCTGCTTCATCTGTGTCTGGCTATGCATTTAATATTTTCTCTGTAAGTAGAAGCACATTGTTGATTTGAAATAGAAAAGGCAAATATAACCTCCTGTATGCTAGAGCCAAGATAATATTGATATATTGAAACCGAACCGTTACCGTGGCCCAAAAACCGTGATACAAACCGAACCGTGGCAAAACTGTACCGTTGCATCCCTAATAGATTGTGATACTTAGTGAACTGGATTGGTACTCTGGATGCAAAAAATGTATTGGCATTGAAATAGTGGTATTCCTGGAGCATCCGAGCTGTGTGCTTTCAGGGTGGTTGTCAAAAGTGTTCCCCTCTCTAGTACTTTAAATGTTTCCAGACAAATTCTTGGTCTCACCATGTATTTCACCCCCTGATGTCCCCTGTTGTGTGGTAGAGAGATGCCATCCTGGCCAAGTAGCTGTTCAGCAGCTTGTTCACGGGCATCCTGGGAAAGATGGAGGAGCACAAGTCCAGCGAGGAAGCCCGGCAGATCAAGGAGGGGCTTGTGAGGGACCTCAACTCCTTCCTGAGCAAGAGCATGCTTTGCTTCCCTCCCTTCGTGGCCTGTGTGCAGGTTCGAGACCCCAGATACTTGCATGTTAAGCGTCCCTGGTTGTCAGTCAGCGTGGCATGCATATGTGTATTTAGTTTGAGAACGATATTGGCAATATTGTGAATTTTAGAATCTTCAGTAATTTTTTGTGTTTGTGTGTCTTATTTACATGAAAATAAGTTTTAACTTAGTTTTAACTTACTAAGTATATGGAGTAATTATCCTTATGTTCTGATGACCCATAGCTAACGTTCTTAGTATGTAGTAGTGTTTTATAAAACAGAAAGTTGTGGTCCTTGATTCTGATTGGCCTGAAGCCGTTAAAAAAGCCGTCAAATACGGTGACTACACCTGTAACCGCACAATAATTTTTAGTGTTAACGGCCTCTCGTGGCTTATTGCTTAAAAATTTAACCGACCAATGTAACCTCTTGCTGGCTGGTGTGTGTGTCCAGGACATGAGTCTCCAGCACAGGGATCTGCTACACCTCCACCCGGCCTCCATCAGCTCCAGCTGCCTGGCCAGCCTGCAGCAGCCCTCTGGCATCCTCCTACTGGAGAACGCCCTCAGACTGGCCACTGGGGGCAGCGCAGAACCCCCGCCAAACGCCCCAGAGGGCGCAAGGAGCTTCCCCCGGACACAGAAAAGTGGATCCACCTGGCAAAGTATGCGCTGCGTCTATGCTTTGTTTCCCTCTGTGTCTCAGATCCGTCTGATTTGTATAGATTTGAATTTCATGTATTATTGTGTAGAAAGTATATTTGTCTGCGTTTTCTGTATGCCTCTCAAGGCTCTACAGGTCGCTGGAGGACTACGATGTGGTCCGCGGGATCTTCGGTGGTAAAATTGGGACCAAAGCGATGACCTGCCGGCACTCCAGGCCGAAGCCAACAACGACTTTGCAGAGGCTGTGAAGCTCTACAATGAGGTAACCCTGTCTCACTAGCTGTGAAGCTCTACTATTAGGTGAGCCTGTCTGACTAGCCGTGAAGCTCTACAATGAGGTAACCCTGTCTCACTAGCTGTGAACCTCTACAATGAGGTAACCCTTTCTTACTAGCTGTGAAGCTCCATGATGAGGTAACCCTGTCTCACTAGCTGTGAAGCTCTACAATGAAGTAACCCTGTCTCACTAGCTGTGAAGCTCTACAATGAAGTAACCCTGTCTCACTAGTATGAGTAAACATGTAAACACAGATGTCATTTGATGGAATTGGGACCTGAAAGTATTCAAAGAACACTAATGGACCCATGTAAGGTACTGGTTATTGTGAGCACAATATAACCTACCTGTTCTCAGACATTATGCACTTTGCCACCTTTATCCACACCTTTAGTGCACAATGCATTCTTTCTTTTTTTTTTTCTAAAATTCTGTAGAAATACCCGTTGATTGTAATATTGTAAACATTTCAATTTAATTGACACTAGTGCATTTTAAACAACATAATTATATGATTGCTGTGAATATCTATTATTCTATTTGAACTAGATTCACACAAGTTTTAAAGACAATAGCTGGTAGTGTTTGAGCGAGTGACACCGGATTTACACCGGGGACGTCTGCGTCGCGTTACGGCTGCGTCGCGTTATGGCTGCGTCCTCTGCCCTGCGTCAATTTCCACCGGACGCGTTACGGCATCGTAGTGCTGCGAGGCGGCTGGATTCGCGGGATCACGCGAGAACTACAAGACCACGCAAGAATCAGGAGACCACGCGATAATTTGTAGATAATTTGTATTAGTCAATATAGAACAAACAAATAAAAGGTTACTTTGCCTTTCCGAAGATGACTTGCAGTTGCTTTGTCTGTCAGAAGTTGATTTGCTGTTGATTTGGTCATTTTTCCTAGATTTGTGTGCTTCTACCATGAGTTGGTAGGCTATATGGCGCTCGAGCGCTCCCCATCCAGCACTGTGTTCCCGGGCTAGGCACCAGCAGATTAACCCATTCCATCGATTGAGCAGTAAGGTAAAAATATATCTCTTTGAATAAAACATTGCTAATGCTAACTCAAACTATACATTCTCTACATTCTATTATAATAGAGTTATAAATTATGTGAAAGAACCAACGTCATATATTGTATATCTCAGTTTGTTCAGAAGTCCTTTCCTTTAGTTATTTGGAATATGAAAATAGCCGTTAAACCGTGTGGGAATTTGACATGCTTATAAAGGAGTATCTTTTACTAAACAAAAATTAAACTCGCTATATTTTTCCAATAGTAAACAAATTATAAATATGTCTAAGTGTTCATCAAGTAGGCCTATAGCTTTATTAACTTCAGTTGAAAACAACGACGACAACATTTCAAGGGATAACAACGACATTTCAAGGGATAAAGACGACGATATTTCAAGGGATAATATTATGACTCAAGTGAAAAGGAATTCCTTTTGTTTAGACTACTATTCTAGACAAATGTACATTATATTCTTATAAAGCTAAGCCTTTGTATATCATTTTTAAGTACACGAATGGTCTGTTGTAAGCCTTATGGGATGCTTCGAGAAGAAGTCTCACGAGCCCTCCTAGACAGAGTACCGCGAAAAAATCATTAAAGTCATCATTTGTCTGCCCAAATAAGGGTTTCCCGAGCAACCAGTCTCACGCGTCTAGGGGAAAGTCCATAGAATAGAGTAGGCCTACCACATCTCTATTGCGTAAAACTACGTCAAATGCCTACATTGCCTTATTTACTTGGGATATTTCATCTTATACCGATTTTCTTAACCTGTTGCAGATAAACGCAACCGTTTTGACAATAAGGCTTGCCCATTCTCGTTACCGGCATAGATTGCGGTGAAAGACACATTTTATCTCCATGTTCTGACTAATTCTGAAAGCCGATCTAACTATATTTTTGTCTTCTCCTTCTCAGAATGTCTTTCCCTACCGCCAGCAGTGCCCCGTACAATCGGCCACAGCCACTTCGCCTTTAGTTTGTGGCACTAAAAAACCAGCCCAAAGTAATAACGTGGCTGTTTAATGAACAAGGATGTCAGCCGGGGCTTGTGAAGTCCAACCAAACTGCAGCAGTTACCGATGGCAAAACGGCGATGAAAATCACCCTCATGGAGGCAATTGCGTACAGGGTCACTGAGGGGAAGACCTATATTGTTCGTGGCTATGCCATGGGGAGATACGGTGGCATAATTATAAAGGGTGACACCCAGCTGTACGCCACCGCCCCACTGGAGGTGTCGGCGGAGGCGCGCAAACTAATAAATCCAGCCTCGCCCTACACGCCACTGAGGGACAAGGTGGTGGGAAAAATGATAACGGTGGAGGGGAAAGTGATCCAGGTCGGTAATCGTCTTTCAAATGTTGTATGTTGTATGTTATATGTCCATGTTTGATCTGGTTTGAATCATCCCATTAAAAAGTCTTCTTCTTTACAGCTGTCCTCAGTAAAAAGAATTGTCAGAGGGGACGAAGTGTTCCCCCTGACCAATGTAACAATTGAACAGGTAGGTCAGACTGACATCCAGTGCTTTGTTATTTGGTTGCATGCATTAGGATGATAGGCCTACTATGTGTGCATAACATATGAATATCGGCTTAATTATCAGTGAATTATTAATCAGGTTGGCCTATGGTAGACCTATTGGCAAGATGTTTGTCTTTAAGGACTATTTGTTTGTCTTTCTTTAGGATGGAACTACGGCCAACCTGGCCCTATGGAGGGAGGCGGCAGTAGAGAAGCTGACTGTGGGCCAGGTGGTCCGGGTGACACACATGAAGGGCAATCTGCATGCCAGCTATGGCTGGCAACTTCAGTCCACTGCCTCAACGTCATTTGAGGTAAATTGTTGAGACTGAATGACAGCCAATGATTTTTGCCTGCTGATACAAACTACCTAGGCCTAGAATAGTTACAAATTGTATATGTGATCTAACTGACATTTCTTGAGTGGTCAACTGAACTGAAGGATGTGTTCCAATGCATTAGGCCTATTGCCTAAGGCTACTACTACTGTATTATGCTCGTGTGAAATAAAGGTTATTGTATTGTGTTGTATATTGATATATATATGACGCATTTGAGACCTTTGATTCATTTCTTTAGGAGGTCTCCAGCAAATCAACCATCATTGATATCATTGGGGTGCTGCTTGGGGAGGGGGAGTCAGCAGAGGTCCTCCTAACAGATGACGGCACCCTAAAGGTCACCCGGAAGGTGTGGGAGGTGGTGGGGTGGGACCTCCCCTATGTCCCCTTCCCTGTTGGGGTCACCCTTTTAAACGGGGAAATAATAGAGGTCAAGCTCCCCTCTGAGCTTTGAACACCATTGTAAATAGTTATGAATAAGTTATTTGTATGTTAATATGTTAATGTTATTGTTGTTGTTGTTCATTAAAGTGTTTGTTCGTCTGTTGAAACAATGGATTCATTCAATTTAGCAACTGTGTTAATCTAGAGGCATCAGCATTGATTTGTATGTTATTACATTGTGATAAAATGTTTAGCCTAATGAGTTTAATAGATTCAAAAATATAGATCAGCTGAACTAAAGTGATACAATCTAAACCAATTTCAAAGGGAAGTGAATACGGAGAGCTATAATAGGAGGGATAGGCAGAGCAGAGGACAAACACAAAAAGATTCCAGTTAGGGCGTGTTCACACCTAGCGTTTTTTGTGATAGGGAAAAGTTAAGCCGACCACTTTTTCAACAACAAAAAAAGCTGGCAGCGCTTTTTGTCCTAAAAGCGGCGAGAGCATTTTTTTCTATCGCCTAGCAACGAACCCACTCTAGACCCCGACGTTACTCGCCTACTACGTATCCAGGCTACCCTTACATCGTTGTTAAATGGCTAGAAACAGGCGATTGGCACTTGCATTGGCCCTAACTGACGACGAGGAGGAGAATCATGTACCTGCACGTTTGTGTGTGCAGATATCACTCGGGGAAGGCAACAGCAATGCCGACTATCATAGTCCAGGAGCTTTGTTTCGATGATGCGCGATTTGCGGCGTAGGCTACTGTGATTGATCAGCTGTCAAAAAAGACATTCGGGCATAAAAAGAATTTGGAAAACGGAAGAAAAGCCAAAGGTACAAGACTGTGTACATTATTTGTTGACCGAGTGAGGAACTACTCATCCCGAATCAAACATAATATGGTCACGACTACCATAACGAACGATTGGCTTGGTTAAAGGCTTAATACTCTTTTTATAAGGATTCTACGAAAAGTGGACGAGATAAATGCATGGGAAATTTACTTCCGGCACCGGAGCTGTTAAAAAGGGGGCGGTCACTGTTACGCTCTATTGCTGGCTACTAGGGCTGCAGCTATCGATTCTTTTTGTAATCGATTAATTTAGCACTTTATCGATCGATTAATCGAGGAATCGGATTAAAAAAAATTGCATTTTTAAACAACCAAAACAAATAATGCATAACGAAAATGAGGGGGGGGGGGGGGGGGGGCGGTGCGCGCAATAGTAACACACCGCGGACCTACGGCCGAAGGGGGGGGCGGGGTGCGCGCAATAGTAACACACCGCGGACCTACGGCCGAAGGGGGGGGGATGGGGGTGCGCGCAATAGTAACACACCGCGGACCTACGACCGACGGGGGGGGGGGGGCCGACGGGGGTGGGGGGGGGGGGGGGGGGGGGGTGCGCGCAATAGTAACACACTGCGGACCTACGGCCGAAGGGGGGGGGGGGGGGGTGCGCGCAATAGTAACACACCACGGACCTACGGCCGACGGGGGGGGGGGGGGGGGGGGGGCGACGGGAGGGGGGGGTGCGCGCAATAGTAACACACTGCGGACCTACGGCCGAAGGGGGGGGCGGGGTGCGCGCAATAGTAACACACCACGGACCTACGGCCGACGGAGGGGGGGGGGGGGGCGCTGCACATAGGCGCGTCATAGGAATTTAACGAGGCTTCGAGGCAGATGTTTTGCCTCGAGGAATTTTCTGAATCGAGTTAATCGAGTAACTCGATGAATCGTTGCAGCCCTACTGGCTACCATAAACGTCACAGTCACTGAGCCTCACGGAGAACACATGCTGTTTGCAGTAAGCTTGACCTGCGCGTTTTCGTCTTCCGACAGTCTTTAATACTTCTCAAAGAGGCGAAGAAGGTAAGAAATAACTTAACTATAGTAGTGCATATAAGAATATAAGTGAGTATTTATGTGGCTTCATAAGGCTAGCTAGTTAGCTAAGTAAACTAGCTTAGGTATCAGCGCATTTTGGCCACGTGCATCAAGTGTGAGCAGTAGTATAAAGTAAATAACGATTTTTTTCCCCACATAATAATTTGGCGTTTCTTGTTGTGCCAAGTTGCTTATGGAGGACACCATTAAATAATTACATATATGAAATGATTATATGTTTTTTTTTACATGAAATGAATCGGTATGTTAATGAATTAATGACACATTTAAGTAATTATTTAATGGTTTATTTATTTTATTTTGGCAGTTTTAGTCCTCCACTAACTTAAAACGTCTTGTGCTGTATTTTTTCCCGCTGGCTGCAGGTGCCGCTTCTACAGCGAGCCACGCTTCAGAAGCACTTCAGCAGTCTTGTTTTTTTCCACTGCTTTCATAGTCTTTGATACTTCCCAAAGAGGCGAAGAAGGTAAGAGATAACTTACAGTGCATATAAGAATATACATGAGTGTTGGTAATAACGGCGTTAGAGTATAACGGCGTTACTAATGGCATTACTTTTTTCAGTAACGAGTAATCTAATTAATTACGTTTCCCTCGTTGCAACGCCGTTACCGTTACTGAGAATGTGAAGTGGCGCATACATCTGTATGATGCTACCGTGCCGGGTCATCGCGATCGGCAACGTTGCAAAAATAGTTGGGAGGAGATCGCAAGTGCGCTGGACCTGTCAGTTAAACAGGTCCAAAATAGGTGGAATCTGGCCAGGGACAGATTTGTCCGAGCCCATAGCAAGGCTATGGGAAAGAAGAGCGGGGATGCTGCTGGGGGACCACAACATCCAATTTTACAACGTTTGGCGTGGCTGAAAGTGCACGTCAAACACCGAAGCACCTCGTCTAACTTTGATGTAAGTGTATTTTATGTCTGCTTTGTAAAATTATCAATGTTGATTGATCATGTCTAACTGACTTAAAACCAATTCACACCCAAAATAAGTACCATTGATCAATTCAGTCAAATGCGCTTACGCATCCATTTTCAGCACCATGGATAGCAAGCGGCAAGAGCAGTAATAGCTAGTTGGGAAAGATAATACCTAGAGAAATCGATGGTGTTGTTCTGATTTTCATTTCTAGTTAATTTATAAGTATTAAATAATAGAATAATCAATACAAATTGACAGTTATTCCATACATGTATTTCAAAAAACAAACATTTACATTGTCCCCTGGAGCAAAGGTGTGGCAGCTGCCATACCTTGCCACACCCAATTGACGCATGTCAATTGACATGATTCACAACCTATTGCCCATCCATCTCCATAGGTTAAACATGGCAAAACTCGACCCCCCCCCCCCTCCTGCTTTCTCATGACTCACCCATGAAAATATAGTATAAACAATAAATGTTGTGTTGGAGTATAGAGTTAATTATATATGTTGTACTTCTGTAGAATCAAGATCAAGGAGGAGGAGGAGCTGGAGGAGGGTGTTTCACTGCCTGCAGGGCATGGGTCCTCACCACCACCACCAACTGACGTAGGAATCCCCCCCCCTTCTCAGAGTCCCCGGCCTGGAGCCTCGAAAAGGAGAACTGCGGAGGTGGATCCGGTTGATGCGGCCTTATTGGAAAGACTGGAGGAGTTGCGGCGTGAGGCACAGCAAAGCAAAAATGTGTTCAGCACATTCACCACGTACCTGAACACCTTTCTTCAGGACCTTCCATCAACAGATGCCAGGAAGCTGATGAAAGAGATTCAGCAGCTAATGCTGACATATTAATAGTCAACATTTTGTATATGTCTTATATAGATGCTCAAATGTTCTATGTTCTATTGTTCCATCTATATTTAAGACCCTTGAATGTATTTCATGAATGTATTGTATATGTATTGTATTGTTCTTGAATGTCTTGTATTAAATGTATTGTTTTGGTACTGTTTTTTTAAGTGCCTTTGCAACTGTTGCACTTTAGTGCTAAAAATAAATAAATTGGCACTCTAATAACATTTGTTTGTTATTTCATGTATTGTTATAACCATAGATTGTATACAATTGGTTATAAGAACACATTTTTTTTTATTGAACAAAACCGATTGGTCCTCTAAAAACATACTAACAAAAGCAGATCACATTGACACTGACAGTAGAACAGAACATCTAGGCTACATTATTGACAGTGCCACGTCTGACATGCCTATCCTGCCAGTCAATCCTCCCTTGATCTGTCTGGAAGAATTCTTTAAATGTTTCCCTGACAGTCATGCCATCCTGGGTGGCTCTTGCCGCTGTGATGCAACGGGTGCTGATGAGATTGGTGTCTCCCTGGACCACCTGGCGCCATTCTCCAGGTGCACCATCCCTGTCAATCATTCCCGGGGGTATGTAGCGGGTTTGTTCTGGCAGGGATTGCCATTGGCAAGAATGCCAAAGGCATTTTCAATGACCCGTCTGGCTTGTGAATGCCGGTAATTGTACACCTTCTGGTCGTGAGACAGTTGTTGTGATCCAGGGTATGGGCGCATGAGGTTGATCTTCTGGGGGAAGGCCTCATCAGCCACAAAAACAGGTGGTGTCAAAACATCTGTCCCAGGCAGAGGAGCGTGTGGCGGCAGAGGGAGTCGTCCCTGAATTAGCTGCGCTCCGAACTTGGTCCGACCAAAGACCCCAGCGTCGCTTTCCCTGCCGAAGGCTCCGATGTCGACGAAAGTAAAACCTTTATATTTTGTAATAACTACTGCCGCTGTTGGCAGGTGCTTTGACGCGGACGTGTTTACCATCAATCGCACCAATGCAATTGGGGTAATCCCATTGCGTCCAAAAGTCACCACGGATTGCCTCCCATTGTGCGCCTTGCGGGTATTTCACTTCATCTTTCAGACCAGCCCACAGAGCCTGACACACCTCCTTGATGATCGTGCACACCGTTGCAGTGCCCAACTTGTAGCTGGCTGCCAGGGCTTGTTGGCTGATCCCTGCTGCCAGAAAACGTATGGTGACCGCCAGACGTTCAGCATCGCTCACGGGCGCTCTGTGGGACGCGGCATGCTGGATCATCGGCGCTACCCGGCGTAACAGTTCATCAAACCGTGCGGCGGACATCCTAAAATATTGAAAATGCCTTTTGTCATCCAACTCCCTCATTGGCAAAACTAAAGAAAAAAACTCGCCGTTGATATGACGATCTTCATTTAAAGGTCGCACATGCCACCGCCGCGAACACCTTTTGCGCCTTTTTTGCCTTTCTAATAAGAATAAGCAATGTGATCTCCTCTACTGACGCCATGTTTACAATTGTTGATGCCGGTAATTTGCGACAAGGCAGTGCCCTCTAGAGGATGTATCGCGTCACATCCATAAACCGGACGGAGGTATGAAGGGTAGTACCGGAGACGACGTTTGGTACGGACGGACTTATTTCGTCCGGATCCGGAGGTATGAATCAGCCTTTACTATTGTGCGCGCGTTCCCCCCGTCCGCGGTGTGTTACTATTGCGCCCCCCCGTAGGTCCGCGGTGTGTTACTATTGCGCGCGCTAACGCGTTAATGAGGCTAATTGAGGCTGTTAATGAGTGTGTGCACAGTGGAGCTGTAGAGATCTTTTCTTAAAGAATTCAGTACAGTTAGTACTCAAGAGACTGTGGTCATTCCTTCCAGAGTTCAGAACTTCGAGTGCAGAGTTCTTAGGTTGTCTTCTAGTTTATAATGTTCTATTGTGCTGGGTAGAGTATTCTGGAGATTTTCCTACAGTGGGCTACAATGGCATATGTTATGCCAAAGTTCACATGCCGTTCATGTGGTATCTCCCTGAAAAGTATTAAAAGCTATGTTGATCATCAGCTTCTGCATAGACAAATGAGGCAAATAGCTACTATCCATGTTGCTTTGCAGACTGCAAACAAAAATTCACCAAGTACACTGCTTTAAAAGCTCATGTCTATTGTTCCCACAACAGTCCTGTTTCACTGTTTGAAGACACACAAAGGTCATTTGTATGTGATGATGTGCATTGTAAGAAGAAATGCATAGATTTGAGAAATCTTGTTGCACACCTCAAGGTACATTTGAATAAGCATGAGTTAGTACATTGCCCATTTAGCGATTGTAACAAGGCGTTTAAAGTGAAGTCCTCATTTACATCCCATGTTTCAAGAACACATAAACACTCAAGTCACATACTCTGAGCCATCTGTATCCTCTCAGATTGAGCCCAATGAAACTGAAACTGAAATGGACCAAAGTGAAAATCAGTCTCAGGTTACAGAAGATATTGATATAAGGTCTTTGTACATGAAGAATCTGTGCCTGTTTTACATGCAACTCCAGGCAAAGTATCTGGTTCCGTCATCAACTATTCAAATGATTGTTGAAGAGATCAATGGCCTTAATGACATTTGTCATCAGTACACAAAAGACAAAATTAAAGAGACACTTAGAGGAAATACTAATATGTCAGATGCTGAGATTGATTCAGTTTTTCAGAGTCTTCAGGAAGCTGATTTGCATGCTTCATGTAGTTCTCAGCTCTCCACAGAATATATTAGGAGGCAGTATTTTGAGAAGAACTTTGCCTATGTGCACCCAGAAAATGTTTTTCTGGGCACCAATGAGCATAGAAGAGACAGTTATGCACAATACATACTCTTGCATGACACTTTAAGAGCTATTCTAAAGGATCCTGTTGTGTGGGAAGAGTGTGTTAGGTCTCAAAATCAGCCTGTTTCTGATGTCGTCTTAAGTGATATTTCTGATGGCTCTGTCTTCAAATCCAGTGACCTGTTTCTACAAGCTGGTGACATCATTTTAAAACTGATATTGTATCAGGATGCATTTGAAGTTGTCAACCCACTTGGGTCATCCAGGAGAAAACATAAGCTTGTGGGAGTATACTTCACACTTGCTGACTTTGAGCCATTCCATCGTTCCAGTATTGACCATTTGCAGTTAGTACTGTTGTGCAAAGAGAAAGACTTTAAGTCCTTTGGTCAGCACATAGTGTTTGAGAGAATGTTGTCAGACCTGACACAGCTTGAACAACATGGACTTGTAGCCACTTCTGGTCATGTGGTTCGAGCAACAATAATATCTATTGTAGGTGACAATTTGGGATCACACTGCATTGGTGGCTACACACAGAATTTCAGCACTTCCAAGTAGTTCTGCAGGTATTGTGAGGTAAAAAGAGACCAACTTGAGAGTGTGAGTCAGAGCTTTCCTGTACGAACAGTCGATAACTACAAAGAAGCAGTGCAGTTATTGCAGGAGAGTGATGTGAATGACGTCAAAGGCATCTATTGTGACTCCATCTTTAACACACTGAAATATTTCCACGTATGTTAGCCAGGCCTTCCTCCATGCATAGGGCATGACTTGTTTGAGGGAGTTGTAGCTTATGACTTGGCCATTTACTTGTGTTACTTCATAAAGGTCAAGCATTGGCTCACATACTCTCAGCTGAACAGGCGAATCACACAATTTTCCTACAAGGACTCAGATTCCAGCTCATCTCCTTGTCAAGTTAATGAAAAGGCCATCACAATAGGTGGCCAAGCAGCTGAGAACTGGTATCTGCTTAGACTCCTGCCTGTCGTTATTGGTGACAAAGTTGATCCTCGTGACCCAGTGTGGCAACTAGTGATCACTCTGAAAGAACTTGTGGAACTAGTGTGTGCACCTAAGATCACCACTGCCCAGGTGGCTTACCTCAACATTGTTCTGGTTGAATATCTGGAAACAAGGAAAACAATGTTTCCTTCTGATCACCTGAAACCCAAGCACCACTATCTTCTCTATTATGTATCATTGATCCTCAAACTGGGTCCCCTAATACGGCTGTGGACAATGAGATTTGAGAGTAAACACTCTTACTTCAAGAGGTGTGTGAGGAGGACACACAACTTTAAGAATATATGCCAGTCTCTCGCAAATCAGCACCAACTCCTCCAAACAACCCTCAGCTCAAACTCCTTTTTTGCACCAGTGCTGAAGTCAAAAAACGTTACTCCATATCATGCTCACCTGTACAGTGATGCAGTGCGCAATGCAGTTGAAGCACACATGTTTACAGAACCGGATTCTGTGTCAACTGAGGTAGATTTTAACCCTTTCATGCATGAATTATGATAAACTCAGTGTTTTTATACATCCTTAGGGATATAAAACAAAGTTTGGAAAAAAATGTGAAAAAAATTTTGTTTTACGTTTATTCTATAAGGAGATATTTTTTTATCCATTCAAGTGGACTTCATGCATTTTGTATTGTAAAAAAACATTAATGTAATAGCATGGTAGTTGTTTAGGTATAGTTGTAATTTATTTATACAGTTGTAACATGGTGTTATGTTGGAATGGTGGCTCCTCCACTATCCTGTAGGCCTCTCTATTTGAGCTCTATTGATAAACTGAGTCAGTATTTTTTTACTAAGCGTTTTTATTCATCTTTACACAAAACAAGGTAAAACAAGGTTAGAGAATACAGATATATTCTCTCTGAACTGAGGATAATATTGCTGTCAAGTCTCTGAACTGTCCAGTCTCTGAACTGAGCATCTTCTCTCCTAATAGCTAAGCTTATTGCTTATTTCCTATGGTAGTTGGCGAAGCATCCGGGGCACAAAGCTACAAGACACTGCATGCAGATGTACTTGGTTCTTCGTGTGCATGCAGCATCTTGGCATCTGTTGGCATTTTTTGCTTCCTTGAGCTGGGGCCAGTGGTTTCCAGGGACATACCGGATCTCAGGTGGGACCTTGGACATTGCTCTCCGTTTCGCTGGTGGTGGAGTGGCACTGGGTCTGCCTCTGGTGCGTATCTTCAATGATCCTGCATTGATGAGAGCACGAGCTGTCGATGCCTTGAAGTGCAGAAGATCCTTTGCTTCATTTCCAGACAGTCTATAGAGGCGCCAGGCATTCACAATTGTGACATCAAGGAAGTGAAAGAACACTTTGATGTACCACCGTTTATTTTTGCGTCTGTGGGGATACATTGCGATACACTGATCCATGACATCTACTCCTCCCATATGCTGATTGTACAGCTTCACGGAAAACGGCCTTTGGACATTGATCATCCTCTTCTCTTTCTTGCTCCATCTCTGTGCCACATCTGTTAAGGACAGGCCAGCGCAGGAAGAGGCCATGTGGATAATTGAACGATCCAACCAGCGGGTGACTGATGTTTTGCGCATTGGTCGCGACAGAGACAGATCCTCTTCCTTCTTGCTTGAGTTTCTTTTCACTTTTCAGCTTTTCTTGTGCTCCATGGAGCCTGTTGCTTCTGCACATGCCAGTGCCATAGATCCCCTGGTGTTCCAGTGCCTGAAGGAGGGGAATGGTGTTAAAGAAATTGTCAAAAAACACCTTGTGATTCTTGTCCTGAATGTCCTCACAAAGGCGCATGACTACGTCTCCAGCCATTCCCAGTTGACTGATCTCACCTCGTCCCCCAGCTGGACCTTGATAAGGTTCGAAGTTGTACATGTACCCAGAGGATCCTGCTCGCACCCACACTTTCACTCCCCAGGGCTTGGGTTTTTTTGGGATATATTGTTTGATAGACAGGCGTCCCTTGTAGGGAATCATCATCTCATCGACCGACTGAAATTCTTCTGGATCAAGTGCTGAGTGGAAGGTTTTCTTGAGTCCATCCAAGACTGGTCTGACTTTGGCAAACCTGTCAGCATTTTCAGGGTCCAGTGAGTAGTTGTCAACAAAGTGCATGTAACTCAAAATTTGCTCAAATCTGTTCACTGGCATTGCATCGGATATCAAATCAAGACGAAGTCCTGTCTCTGATGACCAGTACATTCTGGATCTTGGGTATCTGACATTTGACATTACCATATTTATTCCAAGAAAAGTTTTGAACTCCTCTGAGGTCAATGCCAGCTTGTCTTTTCCTTTCTGGAACGCGTACAGGTTTGTATTGTATACAATGTCATCGATCATATCCTGGGTGAAGAGATGTATGAAGAAATCTATTGGATCTGTTCCCTCAACATTCATCTTGCTCTCTCCTAAGAAAGGAGGCAGGTCTCCCTCAAACTGGTTATCCTTAGCTTTCCAGACATTTCTGACACCCTTTTCTTTGGCTTTTTTCCCCTGAGCTCTGGGAGGTGGTGGTTCCTCAGGTTCAACAGCCTCAACTCCTTCCTCAGCCTCAACTTCTTCCTCAGCCTCAACTCCCTCAGCAACATTTCCTGACTCCTCACCTTCACTGTCACTGCTTGATCCTACTTCTCTGCTTACCTGTCTGTACTGGCAGCCATTCCTCATCACTGCTACCACAAGCACACTCGTCCTCACTTGAGGCTGGAAACTCCTCAACTACCCTGTATGCCTGTCTTTTTGAGCTCTATAAAATATGGATATATATATAATAAAAACAAATTAGTTGATTTACAGCCAAAACATCACAGGATATGAATTATTTTCAAGAAAAACATTGGTAGTATTTGATATGAATTGAAGTTGAAATATAGCGAGTGATGCATGATGTACAATTGAGTGGACACATGATTAATTGGTATTTCCTCCAAATATAAAATCAAAACTTGGGAAATCTTTACATAATATGTAACCTTAGATGTTACTTGATGTAATTATATTTTTTTTACCTGCAATGGTATCTTTTTATAGAAGGTAGAAACCGAAATAGATGAGGTGGTTGGTCTTTCTCCCTGCCTGTCGGCCATCTTGGATTCACTGACTTCTATTTCCCATTGCAATGACTGGCCAATGGGATTTTTTTGTATAGGATGATGCAATAGCTTCCACTAGAGTGGACTACATGCAGCAGTGCCGAAAATTGCAGGCATATACAGAGAAAACCCACTTCTAAACAGCTGTACACTGTAGTGACCTCCATGCATGAAAGGGTTAAGGGCACTCTGTACAAAAAGGGATCTTTTCTGTGCCTCAAACGCGAGTCTGATGAGTCAATCAAGTTTGGCCAGATTGAGCTTGTTTTGATAATCGATGACAAAAAGGTGTGCTTTCTGGTGACACCGCACACTTCAGTGTATTTATCAGAGTATGGACTCTATGAAGTCAAACAAGCAGCTGAGGATATGCACTGCATTAATGCAGAACACTGCCTGGATTCCTACCCATTGCCTCTTTACAATCTGAATGGGAATAAAGTGATATCTCTTAAGCACAGTGTTGTTGATCAGTAGGAGTGTGATGAGGTGTTGGGAAGAAGTTTTTGACTAGTGTCAATGGGGGAAAATCACGTATATTACTCAAAGTAACATGGTAATTGTGCTGTGAAGTGTACACTCTAAGAAATGCTGGGTTATTTTCTTAACTCAACTGCTGGGTTGACACTGCTGGGTCATTCTGTTGAGTTATTCTAACTAATGCTGGGTACCTAAATTCTACCCAGCTGCTGAGTTACTAGTTGGGTCAAATTAACTGGGTTGCAACAACCCAGGCACTGATTTATTTTAACTTCATCACTGGGCTGATAAAGAAATAAAACACGTTTGAATGTCTTTGAACTGTCTTTTTACTGGCAAAGGGGCACGATCCAGGGGAACATTTCATCAAGGTTTGTTTCCTTTGTTTTACTATCTATACTGTATTTTATGTGTAGGAAACTTGTTTTTTTAGAAAATTATGTACTGTGTGGCAATACCATAGACAGTAGAAGAAAGGGCAATACTGTATAGCAATGCTGTGAATATGGAAATAAGGGGTAGTTTTCGGCGCACTTTCTCAGACCAATTGCATGTGAGTGACGCTGCTCAGCCCATTAAATAAAACACAAAAGCGCGACTGAATGGAGACGAGAGAAATGAGAGATGACCGGTGGAAAGGGATGTTAGCGATACAGGGAGAGAAGACGGAAAAACGAGTGAACGGGAGACAGGGAGAGACAGTACACATGTATACTTCAATGTTTAGTGACAATAAATATTTTTGAATTGTCAGTTGCAGATGTCGATACAACTATGAGGCTATTTCAATCAATATAGCCTAGTACTATAGTGATTTGCTTGCTGCTGTTACGTAACGGCGCCAATAGGCGCCAAAGAGACTCATCATCAGGGTTATTGTGACTCAGCCGTGTAGTAGAAATAACCCAACATTACAATACATAAGCGGTTGTCAGTTATTGAGCAGTCCTTTTGACTCCTCAAGACCGCGAAACATTTCAGGTTTGTGTCCACCATTATGATATGTAAAACTAACTAACTACAGTTGCCTCAATCAACAGAGCAGAAAATAACCATAATCGTAAATACGTGGTCCAAACACAGGCTTGATTAAATTTAGATGATCCACACCCCTAAACTGTGGAAATAAGAATTACGATTGATTAAACAGGCTCATCCTGGGTTCGCGCTAGCTAGATGCCGGCTCCTAGTATCCATAGTAACCGTTAGCACTAGCGCTAGTTAAGGAATACAACCGCTATCACATGGCAAAATATCCGATTCCGTGTACCATGACGTCTATTCAAATAAACTAATGTATACAGGAATCTAGTGTCCCGGTTTCCATTATAGCCGACACATTATTTTTACAGTTAAACCACCTCGCAGCTGCTAGTCAGTAGCTTTACCCTAACTAGCCTTTGCTACGGCTAACCTTACGTTGTTAAAGAAATGGCCATCCATGCAGCAATATTTCGATTGGCGTTAGGGAAGTAATTTACCTTACCAGTGTTGATCATGTTGATATAACTCAAGGTCACGCTTCAGACGTCCATTCGAACATACATAATTCATATTAATCCATTGGGGTGAGGCTAAACTAAAATAGCTTACTTGTTGTAAGTTAGTTCATTTTTATTTTCACCAATATTCCGGCCTAAGCCATCAGAGGTCATGACCCCGGAAAAAGGCTTAGGCCGAAATGTTTTTGAAAATAAAATTATTATTGCATATGAAGTTCAGAGTCTGCCACAACCCTCCTTTTGTTGAATATCAATGAAACCATCTTTAAAAAAAAAAAGAAAAAAAAAAGGTCTAGCCACAATGAACCTGAATTTGATTGTTAAAGTTGAACATTTTGGGATGCACTGTTTAAACCCCCTCAATTACATAGAAAAAGGTGGAATGTGTCGATGCATGTTTATCCAAACACAAATGTATGGTATGTGATGTTATTAGCTTTCCATTAATAAACATAAATAGACATCATGACATGATCCTGAAAATAAAAAGCTGAAAATGATTGCATGTGAAGTTCTGAGCGTGCCACAACAACTTTGAATTTATCTTGATGTTTTACCTGACAAAGTCAACTAATGCATGAATGTAATATGCTGTGTGCAAGAGGGTCTTGCATACCATGAGGCATGTCACAGTATCATTACAAGATACATTTCAATGTTTCATGTTTTAATGTCATTGTTTGTTGATCTTCCAGGCAGACAGAAAAATTGCAATCATGGCAGCTCGGAGAGCTTACAGACAGATTTAGAGGTAAATAAATTGTACTACTGTAAAATGGAACATGAAAAGAAACACAACAGTGTAATAAGTGAACATTTATTTATTGAACATGAACAATGAACATTATAAGTGGCAAATTACAGAAAACACTAAATGCAAACAAAAATCTGGCAATAGGTGATAACATTTCCTTTGACTTTCTTTGTCTCTGTGAATGTTTTGTCTTACAGATGAGGCGATAGATGAGGAAAGCTTTTTCCTTTTGGACGAGGCAACCATCCAAGCCCTCATCCCAAGAATTGGCCTGAGGCTTAAATTCATTAGGTGCTTCAGGGAATTAGTAAGTAACTAAGAGTAGGACCCATTTTCAGTATGGCACTTACATGCTTCAAATGCAAACGCATTATTGCAGGACACGCCAAGCAATTAATCGTACATTTACGGGCTGTTCATCAGCTCAACCAATCGGAGACATATTTTCAATGTTGCGAGCAGGGCTGTGGGCGAACATTTTCCTTCATGAGGTCTTTTAGAAGGCACTTACTGACACACGAAGGTGAGCAGGACCTCCCTGGAGACCCTAGGGGTAGGCAGAATGGCCTGCAAAGTGAAATGGGTGGTCAGGTGAGGAGGGGTCAGGTGAGGAGGAGTACTGGGATGATCTTGATGAAGATGGAGTAAGTGGGAGGGTTGCACTTTTCCTGGCCAATCTCCGATCTAGGTCAAATGTAACATATTCTACCCTTAATTTCATCGTCAGTAGGACTACAGACCTGATTGGTGACATTGTGGAGCGCCTCCAAACTAAGACAATGGCATTACTCAGTACCCCTTTTAAACAGGCTACTCAGTCTGCCAGGAGTTCTGAAGGCCATGCTCTCATGGCAACAGAGAGAAGGTGATGGTCTAGAGGATTTCTTTGATGGGGAGTTCTGTAAAAGTCACCCACTGTTCCTTAAAGAAATATCACTTCCAATTCTCCTCTACAATGATGACTGTGAGACTGTAAACCCTCTTGGGTCCAAGACAGGAATTCATAAATTGGGCTTCCTCTACTTCTCAATAAAAAGTTTGCCACCACAGTTGCTTTCCAGCCTAAAGTCCCAGTTTCTTCTGGCAGTCTATAAGGCGGATGACGTAAAGACTTATGGTCTTGATGCCATCCTTAGGCCCATTGTTGAAGAAATAAAGTGCCTCGAAACCAATGGCATTAGGATAACCAGTCCCGATTTTCAGGGCGTTGTAAAATGCACCATCGCACAGGTTGTAGGGGACAACTTGGGCCTAAATGCCATTCTAGGCTACATTGAAAGTTTTTCAGGCCATCATGTTTGCCGCTGGTGCAGTGTTGAAAGGACCGTGTTGAGAACAATGACCTCAGAAGACTCCGTGCTGATGCGCAGCAGAGCAAGTCATCAGGATGATCTTACAATAGGTAATCCTACACTAACAGGCCTTAAGAGGGACAGTTTTTTAAATAACCTCAACTTTTACCATGTCACTGACAATGTTGCACCAGATGTCATGCATGACATCCTGGAGGGCATAGGGCCGTATGAGGTGAAGTTAATTCTCAACTCACTCATTGAAAATAACCACCTAACATTGGACAAGCTAAATTATAGGATAACAAGTTTTGATTATGGTTTTGCGGATAAACGCAATAAACCATCTGTCATCAGCAAACATGACCTGCGAAATATTGATGGGGCTATGTGTCAGTCTGCTGCGCAGTCATGGTGCTTACTTCGGCTGCTGCCCCTCATGGTGGGTGATTTGGTCCCTCATGGTTGTAAGGAGTGGCATCTTTTGCTACTGCTGCTGTCCTGCATGGAATTGCTGTTTTCGCCCTCGCTGACTCAACCTGCAGTACAATATCTTGGAAAGATCATTGAAGAGCATCATACACTGTTCCTTGAACTGTTCCCACACCGCCATCTGCGGCCTAAGCACCACTGTATGATCCACTACCCAAGTGCCATACAAAAACTGGGCCCTTTGGTACAGTACTGGGCAATGAGGTTTGAGGCCAAGCATGGGTTTTTCAAGCGCATCAGTCATGTTACATGCAACTTCAGAAATATTTGCAAGACAATGGCCTTTCGTCATCAAATGATGCAGTGCTATACCATTCTGTCTGGTACCATTCTAAAAAACAATTTTGAAGTCGGTCCAGGGCACAGCACATTTCTTTCATACATTGACGGTATCCAAAAGGTTCAGTGTACTCTAGGCCTTCCCCTTTTTACAGAGGTTTTTGTCCCAACTTGGGTAATTTTCAATGGGTCAGAATACAGACCTGGGATGACTGTGTTCTTGTTCTGTAATGCAGAGGGTGAGCCCCAGTTTGGACGGATCCACACCATTCTTGTCCTGCAATTAAATGTAATGTCAGTCAAACTGATGGTGGAACAGTGGGATACAGTTGGTTTTCACAGACATTTGTTTGCATACAGTGTGATGCATTCAGAACGAGTAGCAGCTGTTGACATAGAAGAGCTCCTTGACCACTTCATGCAACAAGGTCATACAGAAAGGATGACCCCAGCCTTTATGTGTCACTAAGATACAGGCTCTTCTAGGGACTTGACTGTTCCTATTATCCAATCATGTAATATAGTTTTTAGAAGTTCCCTTCGATTCAATATATATATATTTTTTTGAAAGCCCCTTTGCCAGAGCATATATTTCTTCTTTCTTCTTCTCTGTAAGTATTAACAGTCATTTCCAACCAGTTTCCAAGTCTGCATAATTAATGTTATCAGATCAGATATGTGTGACATACCTATACTTCCTAGACTGGAAATGCTACACCAGCTCCTGTCACCCCAGTATGTCCTGAGGTCACTCCAACAGCAGATCCTGTTCCTTGCCCGGATATGCCAATGGTCCTACATATAGTTCAAATGTTTGTAAGTTCCTATTCCTCAGTATAACAGGTGTGATTGTTCTTAATCTCATGTTTGTCATAGAGATCACAGTTAGAAATAGCTATATGGCAAAGCAAGGCAAGCGTATTCACATAGCACATTTCATACACAGTGTCTCCATGTACATTAAATCAAAAACTAAAAGGCATAACCTTTCAGAAAATATATGTTTTAGGTAGTTTAACTAGCTTTCTTTAAAAAGTAAACTTCATGTCATAGTACATATTCCTAAAATGTACTTTCACTGCATTGAAACACATTGGATATCAAAGTAAATCCTTTCTGCATGTTCTATGCATCATCCAGGATATATGCCAAATATTGAGGGAAGCAGTTGAAGGGAGGTCAATTCTTCAGGCCCTTGAAAATAAAAAAATAATTAGTTTAACTCAAAGGCGATGCATGGTGCGGATCTTGGTGTCCCATCTCATCAACAGGTTTGGAGAAACGTAAGTACAGAATGAGGCATACGGCATGATAACCAACACTATGTTCTGCACTTGCCTTATTCAGTAGAATTTCTGTATTTAGAAATGTGCTGAAGTGTTTATAATTGTCCTCAAGTGCACATAAAGACCAAAGATTGCAGGCATGTTTGGCAAAAAATACCAAAATATTTTGGTCATGATTATATCCATCTAGAGGTACACTACTACATACCTTTGCTTTTTGTATAATAGGCCTACAGCAGACACCAAGATGGCCTTGGCCGCCTCACTTGTAGAGGCGTTTCCCCTCCTCAAAGACGCATCAGAGACTGGCTTTGTGAGTACTTCAGGCACTTCAGACAGCTTGATAGGGCTGCTGATCATGGGCACTGAATTACTCTGAATTCCTTGCAGAGCACCTGGTACACAAAAGAAAGACATCACCGGCCAGCCACTGGATTCCTTGAAGAGCGCCTGAGAAACATCAGGAAAAGAATTTGTCAATTGAGGGACCCAGAGCCTACCCAGAGGTCTACACAAGGGTCTGCACCTGCACAAACAATCCCAGGTAGCTGTGACTGTGAATGCCTACACAGAAATATTTCTATCATTTAAAACAGGGGTGGCCAAACTTTTTTGCTCGTGGGCCGCATACAGAAAAAATGAGAACGTCAGGGGGCAATATAAAATCAAGAGCGCCCGTTTTCAACCAGTTAAAACAGAGTGCAACATGTGTTCGTAGACCAGAAAACCCCTTTGATTTCCAAAGCATTCTATAATACTATAGTACTCAATCCTACTATTCAATTGTTTAATAGTTGAGATCTATGAGCAATCTTTTAATTGTCTGAGTAAAATGTACATAGAAGAATGGGCCACATTACATTTTCTGTAGAGATTTCATGGCGAGATTTCAATGACGGCAATCTCATTTTCTACAACTGTATTTTTTCACAGACTCTCCCATGCCACTGGAGATGGTGTTGGAGAGGATCGAGTGGCTTAAAAACAATAGCCAGCCACTCATCCAGGTGGAGGAATTTATGCGCGACACGGCTCTGTACAGAGCACGGTGGGTGCGGGACAATGCCAATAAGACCATCCTTGATGTCCTGGAGAAGTTTCCCCACCTTACCACCCCTGGGATGGTATGAAGGCCAATATTTCCTACAATGTAAAGAACATACGAAGTTACTTTAATTCAATTCTTGCCCTAACTCTGCTGTCAATCCCAAACTTCTACCGATTGAGACTGAAATGTGTCCTGAAAATGACTTCATCACTTTATAATGAAATGCTATTTATTCAAAGACAATTGATTCATACGTCATCAACACATAGGTAAAGTATGTTTTGTGACGTGTGTGTGTGTGTGTGTATGTGTGTGTGTGTTTTAAGATTGCATTGGACTTTCAAATCCTCCACCCTGAGGCTGCCATGTGCCTCTTCCAGAGGTGGACACCAGACCTGGTAAAGAAGATGCTGGACATGGCAGTAGCGGAGAGGAAACTGTTGGTTCCACTGGCTGGTTTAGGGCAAGGTAATGTGACATAATGCACTCGGACAACTCAAATCACAGTCCTCGGGTACAGTAATTGCGCCAACGTGTCATGCACAGCTGGTATCCAAAGTGTTTTAGCAGACAGACATTTCTTACAAAGTCTCCCAAAGAAAAAATATGTTTATGTTCCATGATATTTCAATATTCAGTTTTAATTCCTACAAGTCAGACAGAAGCCCAGACTGCGTTAGTGCCAATTCAACTAAAATACACTGATATGCGACAGCGAATCCATCTCTTCTACTAGCCTACTTACTGCGGTCAAGCCAGCCGTCTCTCGTTTTCGCGTGGTCAAGCCAGCCGCTCCAACATTTTCCAGTGCGCCCGTATTGCCGACTTTATGGCAAATACTTTGAGGCGCTAGTTTACTGCAGCGTGTGGAAACTTCCGGTTTTCAAAATAAAACGTGGGTATTAAATGTATTAAACGTTTATTTAAAAAATATGAAGAGTGTTAAGATTTGATTTTTAAAAAAGAAAGTAAGAGTTGTGTCTCATAAAACAAGTATGATCCTGCACTAATTTTGAGCCAATAGGTCACATTACCTGGAAGGAATGCTCATATTTACATTATGAAATGTACTAATAATTAATAAGAAAATATAAGAAGTGTTGAAATGCTATAAAAAGAGGTGTGTCTCATACAGCAGGTGTAGATCTACTGTCCTACACTCATTTTGAGCCAATAGGTCACATGACCTGGAAGTTATTGAGCTTTAATGCTCATATTTACATTATGAAATGTATTAAAAATTCATTAAAAAATATGAGAAGTGTTAAAATCCTATAAAAAAGAGATGTGTCTCATACAGCAGGTGTACATCTACTGTCCTACACTCATTTTGAGCCAATAGGTCACATGACCTGGAAGCTATTGAGCTTTAATGCTCATATTTACATTATTCTCATATTTTTTAATGAATTTTTAATACATTTCATAATGTAAATATGAGCATTAAAGCTCAATAACTTCCAGGTCATGTGACCTATTGGCTCAAAATGAGTGTAGGACAGTAGATCTACACCTGCTGTATGAGACACACCTCTTTTTTATAGGATTTTAACACTTCTCATATTTTTTTATGAATTTTTAATACATTTCATAATGTAAATATGAGCATTAAAGCTCAATAACTTCCAGGTCATGTGACCTATTGGCTCAAAATGAGTGTAGGACAGTAGATGTACACCTGCTGTATGAGACACACCTCTTTTTATAGGAATTTAACACTTCTCATATTTTCTAATGAATTTTTAATACATTTCATAATGTAAATATGAGCATTAAAGCTCAATAACTTCCAGGTCATGTGACCTATTGGCTCAAAATGAGTGTAGGACAGTAGATCTACACCTGCTGTATGAGACACACCTCTTTTTATAGCATTTCAACACTTCTTATATTTTCTTATTAATTATTAGTACATTTCATAATGTAAATATGAGCATTCCTTCCAGGTAATGTGACCTATTGGCTCAAAATTAGTGCAGGATCATACTTGTTTTATGAGACACAACTCCTACTTTCTTTTTTAAAAATCAAATCTTAACACTCTTCATATTTTTTAAATAAACGTTTAATACATTTAATACCCACGTTTTATTTTGAAAACCGGAAGTTTCCACACGCTGCAGTAAACTAGCGCCTCAAAGTATTTGCCATAAAGTCGGCAATACGGGCGCACTGGAAAATGTTGGAGCGGCTGGCTTGACCACGCGAAAACGAGAGACGGCTGGCTTGACCGCAGTGCCTACTTTCTGGACACAATATTCATGACCTCGCCTACCTTGGCCTAAGACCGCCCTCAGAAAAACAGTATACGACAAATCACCATGACGTCACAACAACAATATACGTTCTCCGATGCGCGCACCCCCCCCCCCCCAGTCGGCCGTAGGTCCGCGGTGTGTTACTATTGCGCGCGCCCCCCAGTCGGCCGTAGGTCCGCGGTGTGTTACTATTGTGCACCCCCCCCCGTCGGCCGTAGGTCCGCGGTGTGTTACTATTGTGCACCCCCCCCCCGTCGGCCGTAGGTCCGCGGTGTGTTACTATTGTGCACCCCCCCCCCCCCCCCCCCCCGTCGCCCCCGGTCGGCCGTAGGTCCGCGGTGTGTTACTATTGTGCACCCCCCCCCGTCGCCCCCCCGTCGGCCGTAGGTCCGCGGTGTGTTACTATTGTGCACCCCCCCCCCGTCGCCGTCGGCCGTAGGTCCGCGTGTGTTACTATTGTGCACCCCCCCCCCCCCCCCCGTAGGTCCGCGTGTGTTACTATTGTGCACCCCCCCCCCCCCCCCCCCCCCCCGTCGGCCGTAGGTCCGCGGTGTGTTACTATTGTGCACCCCCCCCCCCCCCCCGGTCGGCTGTAGGTCCGCGGTGTGTTACTATTGTGCACCCCCCCCCCCGGTCGGCCGTAGGTCCGCGGTGTGTTACTATTGTGCACCCCCCCGTCGCCCCCCCGGTCGGCTGTAGGTCCGCGGTGTGTTACTATTGTGCACCCCCCCGTCGCCCCCCCGGTCGGCTGTAGGTCCGCGGTGTGTTACTATTGTGCACCCCTCCCCCCCCCCCCCCCGTCGGTCCGCGGTGTGTTACTATTGTGCACCCCCCCCCCCCCCGGTCGGCTGTAGGTCCGCGGTGTGTTACCATTGTGCACCCACCCCCGGTCGGTCCGCGGTGTGTTACTATTGTGCACCCCCCCCGTCGCCCCCCCCGTCGGCCGTAGGTCCGCGGTGTGTTACTATTGTGCACCCCCCCCCCCCGTCGGCCGTAGGTCCGCGGTGTGTTACTATTGTGCACCCCCCCCCCCCCCCCCCGGTCGGCTGTAGGTCCGCGGTGTGTTACTATTGTGCACCCCCCCCCCCCCCCCCCGGTCGGCCGTAGGTCCGCGGTGTGTTACTATTGTGCACCCCTCCCCCCCCCCCCCGTCGGTCCGCGGTGTGTTACTATTGTGCACCCCCCCCCCCCGTCGGCCGTAGGTCCGCGGTGTGTTACTATTGTGCACCCCCCCGTCGCCCCCCCGTCGGCCGTAGGTCCGCGGTGTGTTACTATTGTGCACCCCCCCCCCCCGTCGCCCCCCCGTCGGCCGTAGGTCCGCGTGTGTTACTATTGTGCACCCCCCCCCCCCCCCCCCCCGGTCGGCCGTAGGTCCGCGGTGTGTTACTATTGTGCACCCCCCCCCCCCCGTCGCCCCCCGTCGGCCGTAGGTCCGCGGTGTGTTACTATTGTGCACCCCCCCCCCCGTCGGTCCGCGGTGTGTTACTATTGTGCACCCCCCCCGTCGCCCCCCCGTCGGCCGTAGGTCCGCGGTGTGTTACTATTGTGCACCCCCCCCCCCCGTCGCCCCCCCGTCGGCCGTAGGTCCGCGTGTGTTACTATTGTGCACCCCTCCCCCCCCCCCCGTCGGTCCGCGGTGTGTTACTATTGTGCACCCCCCCCCCCCCCCGTCGGCCGTAGGTCCGCGGTGTGTTACTATTGTGCACCCCCCCCCCCCCGTCGGTCCGCGGTGTGTTACTATTGTGCCCCCCCCCCCCGTCGGCCGTAGGTCCGCGGTGTGTTACTATTGTGCACCCCCCCGTCGCCCCCCCCGTCGGCCGTAGGTCCGCGGTGTGTTACTATTGTGCACCCCTCCCCCCCCCCCCCGTCGGTCCGCGGTGTGTTACTATTGTGCACCCCCCCCCCCCCGTCGGCCGTAGGTCCGCGGTGTGTTACTATTGTGCACCCCCCCCCCGGTCGGCTGTAGGTCCGCGGTGTGTTACTATTGTGCACCCCCCCCCCCCCCCCCCCCGGTCGGCCGTAGGTCCGCGGTGTGTTACTATTGTGCACCCCTCCCCCCCCCCCGTCGGTCCGCGGTGTGTTACTATTGTGCACCCCCCCCCCCGTCGGTCCGCGGTGTGTTACTATTGTGCACCCCCCCCCCCCGTCGGCCGTAGGTCCGCGGTGTGTTACTATTGTGCACCCCCCCCCGGTCGGCTGTAGGTCCGCGGTGTGTTACTATTGTGCACCCCCCCCCCCCCCCCCGGTCGGCCGTAGGTCCGCGGTGTGTTACTATTGTGCACCCCCCCCCCCCCCCCCCCGGTCGGCCGTAGGTCCGCGGTGTGTTACTATTGTGCACCCCCCCCCCCCGTCGGTCCGCGGTGTGTTACTATTGTGCACCCCCCCCCCCCGTCGGCCGTAGGTCCGCGGTGTGTTACTATTGTGCACCCCCCCCCCCCCCGTCGCCCCCCCCGTCGGCCGTAGGTCCGCGTGTGTTACTATTGTGCACCCCCCCCCCCCCCCCCCGGTCGGCCGTAGGTCCGCGGTGTGTTACTATTGTGCACCCCCCCCCCGGTCGGCCGTAGGTCCGCGGTGTGTTACTATTGTGCACCCCCCCCCCGTCGCCCCCCCCGTCGGCCGTAGGTCCGCGGTGTGTTACTATTGTGCACCCCCCCCCCCCGTCGGTCCGCGGTGTGTTACTATTGTGCACCCCCCCCCCCCCGTCGGTCCCGCGGTGTGTTACTATTGTGCACCCCCCCCCCCCGTCGGCCGTAGGTCCGCGTGTGTTACTATTGTGCACCCCCCCCCCCCCCCGTCGGCCGTAGGTCCGCGGTGTGTTACTATTGTGCACCCCCCCCCGTCGCCCCCCGTCGGCTGTAGGTCCGCGGTGTGTTACTATTGTGCACCCCCCCCCCCCCCCCCGGTCGGCCGTAGGTCCGCGGTGTGTTACTATTGTGCACCCCCCCCCGTCGCCCCCCCGTCGGCCGGTAGGTCCGCGTGTGTTACTATTGTG